>BJCM01229556.1:0-11495 GCA_018326385.1 Flaveria bidentis
CGGCTTCCTTCTTGATCTCCTTCACTCTTCCGACAGCACGTTTTCCCTTACTCTGAAATTTCGTCTGAAAAGGGGCGTGGTGGAGGAAATGGGCGACCATGCGTTCTTATAACCGCCACTCCTGCACCTTTTGTCCTTTTTACATTCTTGGTCCTTCACCTTGGGCCAAGTTTACATTTGTTACCCTTTATTGTTTATTTTAAGAATCCGGGTGTTACACCTGAGCACCATCTTAGTTCTTGGATACATGAAGTTTTTTTAAAATTTAAACTTTCTTGTGCATAATTGTCATGAATACAAAGTCAACAAGGTCCAAAAGCAATAAATGGTTCTAAGCAGTGAATTTGGATCATACAATAAAATAAGTTTCTCACAATGCCTTTTTAAGCATCAGCAGAAGCTAAAGTGTGGAAACTTTATTAAATTTCTCTATCCATAGATTGGTAAACTATGGATGTGCAAGTTCAAAAAGTATAATCTAATTTCATAGTTTGGTAGCAGAAGTTTTTAAGTCATCCGCAGATGATATACAGAATCCGTAGATAATGTGCGGAAGAACTAAGAACTACGGATAAGTTAAATTGTTGAGGGTCCCACATCATTAAATAAATAAAATTAATGTGTCTGAGAGAGTATAAATGATGTTCTTTGACTTCAATAATCATTATTCACTTTTTCAGAACACTTTTTCAGACCTAGAAAAACACACTCAACAAACTTTTCCCCATTTCTCTAACATTCAAAATTACCGAATTAAACATCAAACAAACACATAACTCTGTTCTCAGATCACTGTGTTCAAGGTAAAACATGTCGTAATGTTCTATAATGATCCATTTGATTCTTGGTTATTCTCACAACTGTTTGCATTCTCATATGAATAATGTGACTCTAACGAAATCTTCTTTATTCTTATGAATAGATGAATAATCGATTTGCAAGAAAGCACAATGTGTGTGCTTTCTTAAACCCTGACGACACTGTTTCAGAAGGATGCCAAGACTTTATTCGATATTTAAGAAGATCAAAGATGTTCTATGCCTTATCAACAGAGCCAGTGATTCATCAATCTCACATTACTGATTTCTGGAACTTTGCTAGAATAGAAGAAGATGACCAAGTTATTATGGTAGATATGAAGAACCAAAGACTAAGATTGGATGAACAGACAATAAGAAGGGTTCTTGAGTTGGGAGATGTAGAAGCTGGTCACCCTGATGTGTTCAAGAATGAATATATAGAGAAAGTCTTTCTACTGATAGGGTATGATGGTGACTTCGAGAAGGGAGAGATAAAGAAAGGAAGACTCTTCAAGCCATATAGATTTTTCTGCCACACTTATCTTATGTGCATCTCAAACAAGAAATCTGGACTTGACAGATTTTCAAGGCATATCTCTTCAGGCATTATTGGTGTCTTTGAGGGAAGAACATACAATTACTTAAAGTACATCATCAACTACTTACGTGATCACATCAAAGTGTAGAAGGCTGACAAGATGTACATGTTTCCAAGGTTTCTACAACTGATCATCAATGCTGATCTGCCTGGGACTGCTATAAATGGCAATGTGTTTGTTCAAGCACATCTACGTAGATCTATTCTGAATAAAATTTCCGGGTAGTATGAAGGAGGAGACATGCCCATGTTTGCTCATGTGATAGATGCTAATGCAAACATTCCTTAAGAGCTTGTGTGGGAAGATCAATAGGAGGGTTCAGCAACCAATTCTATACAAGCCACTCACTCACCAGATCTATCACCCATTCACCAACAACATCAATATCCATAATACCCTTCACCTACTAGTCAAAACACTCAGCCCATTTCACCCATTCTCTCTATTCACTCTGAACAATTTCTCTCATCCAGTCAAGACACTCAGCCAATCTCTCCTCTTACTCTTCAATCACCAACTAGCCAACACATAGAACCTATCTCTCCAATTATAGAAAAGCAATCCACTGAGAGCTTTCACACAGGGGAAACAGTCTTAGTCTCTCAAGCCAGTACTATTCAATTATCATTATCCAAGACTGAATCTCTTGTCCTTTCAAATGATACTGAACCAGTTTCACCAGCCATTGTCAATCAGCAACAACAACAAACTTATCAAGATGAACCTGTTCAAGCAAACGAGGAATGCTCTAGTTCAGCAAGTGTGGCTCATACTGAAGATCATAAAGATGAAATTGCTGATCAACAAAAAGAAAGGGCAGAAGAAGAAAAGTATGAGGAAGTGATTGCCTATGATGAAGAAGATATCAGTGATGAGGACATCACAGTTAGCAAAAGCTATCTGGTGGCTGAATACAACAAGCTTGGGATAAAGTCTAAGTGTAGAAAGAAAAGAATTCAAGAGCTAAAAGGGATTGTAAAAGATAAGGATGTTCAGCTGATGCAGCAAAAAGCAATCATCATAAGATTAAGAGAAGATGCTCAATGCAATAATGAAGTCATTGATGCTCTGTTTAATGTTGTTGAAGAACAAAAGGAATTTATTGCTAATCAAAAGACTGAAATAGAAAAGCTTGTGATGGAGAGCAACCGAGCTAACAAGACGGTGGAGGAACAACATGTTGAGGTACAAAGAAAGAATGAAGAGGTTGAGGAGCTGAAGATGAAAATAAGTACCCTAGAATCTAAGTTTGCCATTACTTCAGTACAACCAAAAGAACCTGTAGCATCCTCTAAGCAACTGATTCTATGTTCCAGGAAGAGAAAATACTTAGGCTCTACAAAGAAACAGGTAATCAATGTTGATGATTCACCTAAAAGATCAAGGCATACATCTTCAGAGCACACTGGTTCAGTAAATGTGTTTCAACATCAATGCCAGTTACTACTGATGAAGCTGAGAGTGATGTTGAATGGAAAGAGCTGACTGAAGAGGTGCCTAACAAAGAACAAGAAGAATCAAAGGCTGATGCTCTTCTGACAAAAAAAGGCATAATGGAAGAGAGTCCTGAATCAACTATGTTTATGACCCTGATCAACCATGGATTTCCATATGACATGGTTGTAAGGATGAATCTGATTGAGATGAAGGATATGCTGAAAGAGTTTGAGCTTGCCAGATTCATAATTCCAAATTGTGACTATGAAGCATTTATAACTTTTCAAGCCATTCAGAAAATCAAGAAAGATCTAGGTCACTTTGATATAGCTAAGCTCTCAAAATACAATATGATTTGCTGGTTACAGGGTTACAACTACAAAAGCTATGAACTCAAGGAAATATTAGTTGGTGAGCTATGGAGAATGATGGAGCATGTCATGGCTGTTGAGCTTGATACTAGAGTCAGATTCACGACTGAAGCCCCAAAGCCTGATGCTAATCATTACAACAAATCCTCTGCTGAACTAGTAACAGTTGAAAGTACAGCTCAACACAAAGAAAAAGACAAACTTATCAGAGAACCAAGAGCAGTCATACCTGGCAAAGTGTGGCCATTGGGGACAACAGTCAAGGAAATCATAGAGAAAAAGTCTACTTTGATAGAATTATTTGACCACATCACAAGCCCAAACTCTATGGAGGATAACAGAATCATGGCATGGAAGTATGATCAAGAATGAAACTATGTTATCCTCAAGAGAACATCTGGAAGGGTTCAATACTTCCATGATATAGCATCAGTGTTGTACCTACCTGAATATGACCTCAATGATTTGCAAAGCTTGATTATCTCTAACTATCCAATTCACCCAAGAGGAAGAGACTTCTCTGTGTTAGTGGGAAAGCTAAAGACAAAATTCAGAGATGATGTGCTTAAAGAAGCTAAGAGAGAGGATGATGAGCATAGGAGAAGGTCACAAAGAATGAAAAGATCAAAATCAAATTCCTCTACAATGGTGGGTGATGAGTTCTTAAAGAGAGTTGGATGTCAAAGCAGGAAGTCAGCCGATATTAAAAGAATTTATGGGAATCAATATACATATCCCATAACAGACTGGGGATATATTGAGAAGACCAAAGAATTGGTGTTGCTGAGGAATGCAGAAGGAAAGAAAGCAGAGAGAATTAGAATTTTTGACCCAGTAGCGATCAATCTACTCCACCCAAGCTATACATCATACCTTCATGACAAATTCTTCCCAAAGCTAACTGATGAAAGGGATCAGAATGACTTATGTCTGTATGTGCACATGATTCAAGTTGTGGATAAGCTGCATGCTAAAGCATACAAGATCTTCTGTGGATGAACAACCAGATCTGAGGATGGAAGAACGCTTGCTTTGGAAGAACAGGATTCCCTCGGAAGAACAAGACTCCTGCGGAAGAACAAACATCTATGGAAGACCATAGTCCTGCAGAGTCCAAACACTTGTATTTAATAATACAAGTGTTACAAGTTAACAAGTCAACAAGGGAGTTATACGAATCCCAAGAGATCCAGTGATTCCTTAACAGAAACAATTCCAAATCCCAAGAGATCCGGTGTTTCTTTAACAGAAACATTATTGTCTATAAATATAGATCCTAGGTTTCAAATTAGGTACATAGCTTTGACGACAAACATCCAAGCAACAACATTACAACCTCCAAACATCATATCAAATCCAACAAATCAAAACCCTAGCAGCCATCACATCATCAAACACTAAAATCAATATCATTCATTCATTCATTGTTTATCCAACTGTAATCATCAACATGTTTTTAATGAAATATGTTTGAATTGAATATTTGTATGATCATTAATTGTGTTTCATTCATTGTGTTTATCTTATTCTTTAATCATTATTGATATTGAAATTAATACAAACAATTAAACCAAGTTAACATTGGTTCCGCAAACGTTGACTTGACTTCAATCAACACTGATAATTCCTGATTGCGATCCTTGGATTCACAAGGGCTAAACCCATTTGATTGCTAGAGTTACCAGATGAATTTTCCATGTTCATCTCCATCTGGTATCTACTGAGAATACCATACAACTCTGTCATAGTAAGAGTCTTAAGGTTGTCAGTCCTCTTGATAACAAAACAGTAACGTGTCCATTGTCTAGGAAGAGAGGACATAAACTTCCTTACAATGTCCTAGTTTTTAAGAGTTACTCCAACATCCATTAGAGTATCTACAATCTCAACATACCTGAAGTATTTTTAAGTCATGGTCTCACCTACTTTTATGGTGAAGTTTTCAAACTACTGCTCTAGGAGATCTTTGTTATTCTCCTTGGCTTCAGTTGAGCCCTCATACATAAGCTTCAGTGCTTCCCATAGTTGCTTTGCAATCTTGCACTTCTTGAAGCCTCTGTAGATTGAGTTTGGAAGAGCAGTTTGAAGGGCTGTTATGGCTTTTGGTCAATCTCTATTCTCTTCATGTGTTCATCAGAGAAGCCAGCCACAGCCTTAGGAATCATACCACCACCCGTAGCAGATAGGGTGCTTGGTATGTAAGGTCCTTCAACAACAGAGTCCCACGTCCTAGAGTCTTGAGACTTGATAAATCCTTCCATTCTTTGACACCAAGTATCAAAGTCTTCAGGAGTGATCAGTGGAGACTTTGTCATGGCTCCAGTTTTCATGTCAGCTTTAGAGATAGCTGCCATTTGAGATGTTAAGTATTTTGTGTGTGTGAGGGAACTTAAGATGGTGACATCTTATATCAAGAGCCTGGAAAGCTTTGATACCAAATGCGGGACCGTAGGAAGGGTGCAATGCACTTTTACAACACAACAACACAAGTGAGGAGAGTTCTTTAGAACACTTAACAGATCAAATGGGGAACTAGAAGAACCAGTTTGTATGAGAGCTAAGAAACACAAGTAATAATGAGACAGAACTAGAACACAAGTAATTGGTTTTCAAGGATGATGTATATTTCTCTCTAGTTCCTTACAAGTGTTTACAAAACAATGATAATAAGATACAAGGACTAGAGATACTTACACTACAACCTACAACCGACCATACATTGAAGGGCAGCTGGATACATGATCTAGACAATAACAAAATCAATGTAAAGTCAAAAGGCAGATTGTCTTTTGACTAGTGACTATGACATGCCTTAGCTCACATCCTAATATATTACAAAAAGGATAAAGGTACATAAAGTAGAAAGTACAGACTCAAGACCTCAATGTACAGTTACCAAAAGCATGGACCTTTCACCAACTTATGTAAATTTGGTGTCTAATCAGAGTTGCAGCGGAAAGACGGTCCAGCTTTATGATAAAGGTACATCAGATAATAGCATGTGTTAAAAAGTCTTCGGAAAAATTTGTCTTCAAGAGTTGGCTTCGGAAGACTTTGTCTTTGAAGTTTCGGAAGACTTCATGTTTGGCTTCGGAAGATATTGGTCTTGGCTTCGGAAGATTTCACGCTTAGAATGTTTTCTAAGGAAGAGTGTGAAACTTTCGAAGCATTCTACTTCAGTTTTCTTGTACATGCATGCAGGAGAGACTTTGGATGTTTTGGGTTGAATCAGACTTATATGAAACCTTACATTAACTTTAAGTAAACATATGGATTGAACATGATTAAAGTTTAATGAATATTTTTAAGAAAATTCAAATTTAACATGGTATAGATTGAATTATTTTGATACAAATATGGAAAAATTTATTATGACATTGATATTAAATATAGATATTTTAATTAAAACCCATGTGGTATAACTTTTTGAAGTATAATAGGAGAATAATGAAAATATTTCTTATCATATTAGAGATTAAAGCTTATAACCGTCACCCACACGTTGTTGTGGGTGTGACACCTTTCATGTTATGGTAGGTTGTATGGCATATTTAATATGTTATTCCCCTAAACTATTTCGTCTACTTGCACATCTAAATTTAATCTGTGAAATCAATATCCATATTTAAAACACTGAGATTTGTGTATAAACATTTGGTGTAACAACTTCCGTGTACAAGCATTGCACCCGTTCTTTCTCAAAAACCTGACTTCTCACTCTCCTCTCTTGTCTGTATGAATGAAAATTCCAAACACAATAGTTTCACTAATAATCTGAATCTGTGAACAAAACCAATTCATAAGTAAATATAATTGCACATGGAAATATAAGTTATTTGTTCTTCATGCTTGAAGTTTCAGCATAATGTCATGAAGAGGGGCTAATTGTTACTATCATTATGTCACAACTTTAGTAATACTAAAACTTCTTTTCCTTTTTGTAATGAAACCAGAATGAAATATTGGATCCTACAACTGCAAATAACAAAATATGTGATGTAATTACCCAACCCTATTTGACGGATAACAAAATATGTAGAAAGATTAATGATAATGTCAAAAGAATGTCATGTTGCAGCACTTTTGATGTTTTCGGTATCCTGTTAAAGATTACTAAAGTGTCTCACTTTCCGTGTAAAATCTACATTTTCATGTTGGCTATATTACAAAATTAAAGACAAAGTTTAGTGAACTATGACAAAAGGAGAATGTTTTTACTTGATAAATGATGTGTGTGGACATGTCTTTCTAAAATCTCAATGCATATTACCACTACACTTCAAAATGAGATATATCAATATTAATTAAAGAAGTAAAATACAAATATAGTTGTTTGTATGCAATGTAAGCGAATGTTGACTATGATGTACCATAGTCATGAGGAAAATTTTCTAAGCGTTGAAAAACTCAAATCACACATGTAGTTGTTAACCCATTCTGCTTACAAAGACATTTGAACTTATGTTAATAAGTGGTATTCTATGTACTTTAATTGTATAAGTTACCTTAATAAATATGAATGGTGGTATGAATAAATTTGACAAAAATTGTTGAAACATGTATATAGTTCTCATATTATGTCTCCAATTTAGATACACGGTTGTTTTTTAATAGTGAAAACCTTATAACATGAAAATCACCTTGACAACCGAACATAACCATGTTCGCGCATCCCATTGAATAAGATAAGAATCATCACAAATACTATAGAATTTGTGTGCAATACATAACATTGATAACAAAATTTAAACAAAATCCAATTTAGGAAATCATAACGATCATAGCTATTGTATAAAGCAAACAAAATTGACAGGTCATGTGTATTGAGTAACTTATTAGATTGGGTAATTTTGTTGTCAGGTTGGGTTTACTAGCTTCTAAAAACACATTTTTAAAAAAATTGTACTGTTTTATAGATGAAAGATATGTCATATCTCATACAAAAATTATACCATGTTAATAAATAATCTAATTTTTAGAGTAAGAGAATTTAGGAGGTTTTATGCATTAAAATTACACTTTAATCGGGTTTTGATCCATATAATGTTAGAAATCTAGAAAGATTAGCATTTTGGTTTTTAGAAAAGTTTTGTCATAGTTTAGGGACTTATTGTGTAAATATATGTTCTTTTTTGTTTTTTTTTGTTTATTAGTATAAACAGGATTGCTATGTATGTGCAGGTAACAACTTTAGATATTTTCTCTCAATTTGCACTTTGTAATCCAGCTAATATCAATGAAAACTCTATGAATTTTCTGATATTTTGTTTGTTTGATTACATTGTTCATATTATTGTCAATTGCTTGATATCAATCACAGATCGATCCATTTGAACCTATCAAATGGTATTAGAGCTTTCGGTTCAGTGATTGAAGTTCAAAAACGACATTTTGAGCATTTTTGATCACTTGAATCTGTGATTTGATTGCAATTATGCAATTAATTAATGATTTAGTTGTGCTTCATCACTAGAAACATGATTTGAATCTCAATTGAGTGAATTTACAACAAAAAATCTGAGTTTTTGTCAAATTTAGTGTTCGAACTGTTCTTCATATTCGCACACTGATTTTTGCACAATTAAGTCTTAATTGTTGTTAATTGGAAGATATGAAGTTAAAGGATTGATTATCGGTATTATTGTGGCTTCATTGAAGAGTTTCAGATCATATTATCAAGTTTTTGGAAAATCGGTTAAGATCAGGTTGTTATGAATTAGGCGCATGAGGTGTTGAAATCATCTGAAAATTACCTAAGTGATTAGGCACATGAACACTGTTCAAACGCTTTAACACTGTTTAGGCGTTTTTAGAATAGTCGTTTTGACACTGTGTGAACGTCTTGCATTGATTCAGAAGTTTTTCAAAAGTTAAAGTTACAGGCGTTTTGGAACTTTTCAGGTGTTGTGATACTATTCAGGCGCATCAATACTGTTTTGGCGTTTAACAACTGTTCCAAGCGTTTCTACACTTCAAATCAAGTTTGGGAGTTTCTCTACTGTTTAGACGTTTCATAAGTTTAGGCGCTTCACCGCTGTTTAGGCACACCTAATTCAGACTTATCTCTTAACACTTAAAAATTTTTCATGAAAAATCCAAAAGTCCAAAAATATTTTCATTTCTTTATTTCTTTTCAAAATTAAAACATAAAAAATAGTATATTTTCTTGAATCAAAAACTTAATCAATGGCCAAGTCTAAAGATTCAGAAAACAAAGTACCAAAGCTGAAGAATCGAGCCGATTTTAAATATTGGTCTCTCAGATTAAAACATTATTTGAACTCAATTGACACTGATTTGTGGAAGCCAATTGAAAAAGGACCTCACATTCCAATCACCTCAGATTGTCCTGATAGAGGATTTGTTTACACTAAAGAAAATGAAGAACCATATCCTGAAGATGGATTAATTGGTGATGACTTAAAGAAGGTAAAGAATGATGTTAAAGTTTACTCTCTCATGTGCAAAGGGTTACCACTTGAAGTACTTTCAAGATTGGGGAACTATCAAACTGGTTATATAATGTATAAAGCTTTGAATGTCATCTGTGAAGGAGGCAAAGAAATCCAAGATCTCAAAAGACAAAAGTTGAAGAGACAACATAAACCTTTTGAGCACATATCAGGAGAAACTATAAATCAGATGATTAATAGATATGTTCAACTCACATCTGAAATGTCAACTTTAGGAATCAAAAATGATCTTAATGATTCAAATGACAGACTCCCGAATGCACTTCCATCCTCATGGAAACAAACTATAACCGTGCTAAAGCACACTGAAAGATTTCCTAGGGATCTTGATCTTCTTATAGCAAAGATTGAATCTGTAGAAATTGATGAGAGTTCAAGAAACAATGACAGATCTGCTTCAACTTCACAGTATACGTATGTTGCTTCTCCAGCAAAAACTGTTGAAAATGCCTTTCTTGCCAAAAATGATGCTACTCTTGAAGATAAGGGTAATCTGTTTGGAGCAGGATTTTTCATAAGTACCCCAAATTATTCAGGTCAGCCACAACCACAACAGTCTTCCCTAAAATCTACTACTGTGACAAAAACCCATAATGAGACTCCATCTTTTAACTTTGCTAATCCTAGCAAAGTTAAAGATGTTATAAATATCCTATTGCAGGATGAAGAGTCCAAAACTGCTTTTACAGCTTTCATGGCAAGTTTCCAAGCCTACCAGGGTAGTCATCTAACTCAAGTTGATTTGGTTTTGTAGGATTTATTTGAGACGGATCCTGCTGATGTAGAAGAAATGGACTTGAATTGGCAAATGGTGATGATTGCTTACAGAGCACAAAAGCACTCATATGTCAACAGGAACTACAAACCTAGTGCCAACAAAACAGTTGGTTTTGACAAGTCAAAATCAAGATGTTTCAACTGTAATAGTTATGGTAATTTCTCAAGAGAATGTAAAGCACCAAGAAATCAAAGTGAAAATGTTCAAAGCAGTTCAAATAATCATAGACATCAGCAGCAGACTCAAAAGACATTCCAAAAACCATATCAGAGTCTGCCTATGCTTGAATTAAAAGATAGGCAAAAATCATCTGAGGAACCAAAGAAAGCACTGGTTGTAAGCATAAAAGATGGCTATGACTGGAGTGCATATGCTGAACAATTTACTTCTGATCTTATTTCAGGTTTAGTATTGATTTCAGAAATTAATGATGAATGGTCTGAAGACAAGGATCTAAAAACTGATGAATCAGATAATGAGACAGACTATGATTAGAGTGACAAGTCAGATCCAAAGGAGGAAGAAGTTGTACTCTTGGCAAAGTCTGAACAACCAAAGGTTGTAAAATCTGCTTCTGACACTGAGTCTTCAAATTCATATCCTGAAATTCCAACTGAAGTAAGAGAAAAACTTTGTACAAAAGAATATTTTGAACAGGTTGAACATTATAGAAATTACTCATTCAAAATATGTGACAAATTAAAATATGAAGAGCTAATGCACAGAAAACTGAAAGATGATCACAAAGTTGCTGATGAGAAAATAATTTCACTTCAAGCAAGTTGGAATAAAACTGTTGGACCAAAAGAACCAATGAGCCAGATCAGAAAAACCTTTAAGTCCCACAGACATCATAACAACTGAAGAAGTCTACAACAGCTGAAGACAAAGTCTGAAGACAACAGCTGAAGACAACAGCTGAAGACATCAGCTGAAGACAACAGCTGAAGACATCAGCTGAAGACAACAGCTGAAGACATCAGCTGAAGACAACAGCTGAAGACATCAGCTGAAGACAACAGCTGAAGACGTCTTAA
>BJCM01229557.1:0-17305 GCA_018326385.1 Flaveria bidentis
CAACGAATCAATCTCGGCTTTGCATCTTGTTTGTTGAACAAATAATGAAGGGCTGCATGATCGGTGTAACCAATTGTTTTTAAAAGGATTAGATACTAGCGGAATTTGTCAAATGCAAAAAGTACCGCAAGAAGTTCTTTTTTAGTAGCGGTGTAGTTTTCTTGTGTGTATTTTAGGGTTTTGCTCGTATAATGAATTGAGTGAAATTGCTTGTCTTTTCTCTGACCTAATACGGCTCCTACCGTGAAATCGCTTGCGTCGCACATGAGTTCAATTGGTAGTGTCAAATCTGGGGAAACCATGATTGGAGCGGTTACCGGTCTCTCCTTAAGCAAATTGAATGCACTAATGCATTCGTCAGAAAATACGAATTGAGCGTCTTTCTCAAGAAGTTGAGTCATTGGTCGAGCGATTTTTGAGAAATCTTTGATGAAACGATGGTAAAATTCTGCATGACCTAGGAAACTTCTGATATCTTTCACAGTTGTGGGATGTGGAAGTTTGGAAATAGTGTCGACTTTGGCTTGATCGACTTCAAGCCCTACTTGAGAAATTTTGTGTCCTAACATTATTCCTTCCGTAACCATGAAGTGGCACTTTTCCCAATTTAAAACAAGGATATAATTTTCACATCAAACCTGCATCTTTTCCAGATTTTCAAGACATCGCTCGAATGAGTTTCCAAAGATGGAGAAGTCATCCATGAAAACTTCCATTGAGTGTTCAATCATGTCATGAAAAATTGCTACCATGCATCTTTGAAATGTAGCAGGAGCATTACACAATCCAAAGGGCATTCGCCGATAAGCAAATGTGCCATATGGACATGTGAATATCATCTTCTGTTGATCTTCGGGAGCAATAGGAATTTGAAAATAACCCGAGAAACCGTCCAAGAAACAATAGAACATTTTTCCAGATAATCTCATAAGCATTTAGTCGATGAAAGGAAAAGGGAAGTGATCTTTCCATGTGACATCATTGAGTTTGCGATAGTCTATGCAAACTCTCCATCCGGTAAACATACGAGTAGGAATAAGCTCATTCTTCTCGTTAGTTACAACAGTCATTCCTCCTTTCTTTGGAACAACTTGGACGGGACTGGCCTAAGGCGAATCAGAAATAAGGTAAATCAAACCAACATCTAGCAGTTTGATTACTTCTTTCTTAACCACCTCTTGCATGCTCGGGTTTAAATTTCTTTGAGGTTGAATGACAGATTTGAAGTTCTCCTCCATCAATATTTTATGAGTGCAAAAGGATGGATTGATTCCCTTGATGTCCATGATTTTCCATGCAATTGCTCATTTGTGTGCCTTAAGCATATTGAGCAACTTGTTCTTCTCATCAATTGATAAGGCGGATGAGATTATGATAGGAAGTTGAGATGTGTTTCTAAGAAAAGCATATTTGAGATGAGATGGAAGTTTTTTGAGCTCTAAATCTGGAGGGTCTTCTATAGAATGTTTGACTTTCGGTTCTAGATCATGCTCAATGATCTCAAATGCTTCTTGATGAAATGATGTTTCATCAACTTCAAGTTCTGGAATGATTTGGTTCTCACAGATGGGTTTGGTGATTTGGACCTCTATTAATTGAGTGTTGCAAGCCTCATTTTGAAGTTTTTTCTTCAAATGACAACTTATGATCGATCACAAGCATCAACGTAATAGAGTGAGTCATCATGATCTTGAGGGTGTTTCATGGATTGGCCTATATCAAAAGTTACTTCCTCCTCGTCTACTCTAAGCGTGAGTTTGCCTGTACAAACATCAATGAGGGCTCGAGCAGTCGCAAAGAAAGGTCGACCTAGGATAAGAGGAACATTTTTGTCCTCATCCATGTCAAGGATCACAATATCAACGGGAAATACGAATTTGTCAATTTTAACTAAGAGATTTTCAATAATGCCCCTCGGATATTTGACAGAACGGTCAGCTAACTGGATGCTCATACGGATAGGTCTAGGTTCACCTAGGTTTAATATTTCAAAAACCACATAAAGCATAAGGTTAATGCTTGCACCTAAATCAGTTAATGCGTTACTGACAGAAAGATTTCCTATTATGCAAGGTATGGTGAAACTTCCTGGGTCAGTCATCTTTTGAGGTAGTTTGTTTTGAAGAACTACAGAGCATTCCTCATTCTAAACCACATGTTATAACTCTTTTAATTTCTTCTTGTTCGACAATACACCTTTTAGAAACTTAGCGTAGTTTGGCACTTGTGCTAAGGTGTCCACCAAGGGCAGATTGATGTGGAGTTGGTTGAACAACCCAAGGGATTTGCAATATTGTGCCTCCATTCTTTGTTGTCTCAAACGACCTGAATATGGAGGTGGTGGAACATAGGGTGGTAGTGGAACATATTTCTTGGCTGGTTCTTCAATAACAACAGGTTGCTTTTGCTTATCACTCACATTACTTGGAGTTTCAGTTTCTACTTCTTCAAGGATGGGTTGTAATACGGGTGCATCACCTTGAGTGGTTTTGCTACTCCTAGTGGTGATGGCTTTGACTTGAACATTAGGGTTTGTCATAGTGTTGTTGGGCAAAGCTCCTTGAGGTCTTTCAGATAGTTGTTGTGCTATTTGACCTACTTGGTGCTCTATGGTCTACAATGATGCTTTGTTGCTTTTGATGTGAGCTTCGTTTCTTGGGAACCTCTCCTCATTTCTTCGATCAGATTTCCAGATGTACTCATTTGTGGCTTGTGTGGTTAACAAGAACTATTGCAATAAGTCTTCCATTGATGAAGCTCCACGGTCTTGGTTGCTTGGACCTTGGTATGGTGGTTTCTGTTGTTGGTAAGGTGGCCTTCGGTTGAATCCAGATGATTGTTGGTTATTACTAGCATCTCTGTACGAGTTGCTTCTCCAATTTGAGTTGTTGATGTATGAGTTGTTTGGGCCTCCTACATAGTCAACATCTTCAACTATCATAATGCCTTGTGGGCATTCGTTGGTCTTGTGTGAATTTCCACATGTGTTGCATCGCGTTGGAGTTTTCTTTAGATCGCTTTGCAATTGTTCGAATTTTTTGGTTAGAGCTTCTAATTGGGCTGCAATTAGGGTTTCAGAGTCTACTTGATGAAAATCTTTTGAACTGGGTTTGGTCCTTAAGGGATTGTAAGCAAAGCTCTTCTTAGCTGCTCTTTCTAAGGCTTGGTATGCTTCTGTTGGTGTGACACTTCCGAAATCTCCTCCCGCTTTGGTCTACCGCTTGATTGTGGGCTCCGATGATTGCATCGTAAAAGGATTGACACTGCAGCCACAGATCAAGTCCGTGATGTGGGCATCTTCGAATGAGACTTTTATATCTCTCCCATACTGCGTGTAATGATTCATCGTTGTCTTGGCGAAAACTTGTGATGCTGCTTCTTAGTTTTGAAGTGCGATCGGGTGGAAAGTATTTCAAAAGGAATTGTTCAGCCATTTCCGCCCATGTGGTGATGGAACCAGGCGGAAGTGAATCAAGCCGGTCGATGGCTCGGCCTCGAAGTGAAAATGGAAAAAGTCTTAGTCGAATGGCGTCGTCTGAACAGTTATTGATTTTGAAGGTAGCATAGATACGAAGGAATCATGAGATGAGAGCATTAGGATCTTCGCCTTGTAACCTATGGAACTGAATGGAGTTTTCTACGAGTTAGATAATACTAGACTTAATCTCGAAATTGTTGGCCGCTATTGCTGGTTGGACAACACTAGACTTGTAACCATCTATTGACGGTGTGGCATAGTGTATCATCTTCATCTCCTAGTCTTGGTTAGCCACGTCTTCTTCGGATGGTGTACCTTCCAAAATGTCTTCTTCAATGACTGGTGCTGCTTGTTGTGATCTTTCACGCAATCTTTGACGGAAAAGTCATTCGGGTACTGAAAGAGGCAAAACAATTTCAAGACTAGACAAGTCAGACATACACTAACTTAAAGAAGCATAAACTAACTAAGGTTTAAAATGAATCAGACAAATGTAGCTAAACTAACTAAGGGAAACTATCTAACAAAAATAAAATGAAGTCTGAACAAAAATATATTAACAAGTTATATACAAGATAGTCAAAATTTTAGTTTGTCTTTCACACTGCCGTGTATCCCCGGCAATGACGCCAAAAGATTGATAGGTACAGATAGTATATATATTTTGATAAAGATTTGTCACACAGATTTAGTTTTAATTGTTATTACTAATACTAAACCACACACACAAAAGGCAAGTGTACCTTGCTTGTGGTAATATAGTGTTGGTAAGAATCGAGTATCAATCCGTGGACACACCTAGCCTACTCAACAAACTTGACATTTGACTATCAGATTTGGTTTTTGTTAAAGAAAATGATAAGTTTCATTGGAAAGATTGTTTAGAGTTTAAAAACAATGATAAAAATAAAGTAACTAAGATTTGAAGCGTTTGGATTTAAAACTAGTGAATAAAAGTTATCATCCTAATTAGGCTCCACTTATGTAACTGTGATGATTTGGTGGTGTGATTTAAAGATATGGATTAATGTAATTATGTTAATGTTTATAAAGATGAGTTGGCGCGATTTCTCGTCTATCCTGCTGCCGTAGTGACTAGGATCACGTCAGGTTGAGTTTTACTGTTTAGATCAAAGCCCTAGTAATGTAGGCAAATCTTTTGTGACGTATTTGACATATGATTTCTGAAAACATAACTTAATGTTAAAAAGAGAGTTGATCAAGTTCCTTCCTAACATACCATTAATTTTAGAAAACCATAACAATTACTGAAGATTTCTCAAACTAATAAAAGGGAACCCGCAGATGATCAGAAAGTTAAAGTGATATGATTTCTAATAACCATTTCTAGTTCATTAGCCATGGATTTATTATGAAGACCGGTTTCGTGAATGAAAGTTAATCATACAGTTTTCAACCTTGTATGACAATCATAATCACAAACCATAAATTTATAACTTCCCGTTCAAATGTAGATGCTACCCATCAATAGTTTTCCCAAGACCACCATAACATTAACATAATATTTATCACACCATTAGTTCATCACAAATTATATAAGTTTCATCTGATTAGGATGACAAAAAGAGTTTAGCTCATAATGAGCTTGAACATAACAACATATAACAAAGAAGATAGATATGTAATCATCGGTGAAATGGAACAATCAAACCGATAATCCACAATGGATGACGTTTAGACGATCCCGAGCTTCTTCCAAGTGTTGTATGCACCTCCTGAGCCTCCAAAGGACCTTGAAGTCTTGATTCCTGAGAGAATTCTGCAGAGTAACTCTCCCACCAAAGCTTGCCAAAAATGGTGAACTTAGGCTTCAATTTATGGGCTTTCTGGAGTGTTTAAGCACGGCCCGTGCTTGTACAATGCTTACGAAAGTTGGTCGGCTCGTACATGCAGGTTGTGTCGGGCACGACCCCGTGCTAAATGGGGCACTGTCCTGTGTTGGAGGTAGGGCACGGCCCCGTTTCTACTTTTAGGGGACAATACTTTTTGTCCTGTTGGATGTCCAAGCGTGGGGGTCTGTTAATTTAGCATGGGGGTGTGTTTTTGGCAAGGCATGGGGGTGTGCTTAATGAGGCACGACCCCATGGTTGGACTCCAAAGCTCAGATTACTTCAATTTCTTGTTAAATATGCTTCTTTTGTCCATCTTGTCCTTTTAAATACCTGAAAACACAATTTAACATTTTAAGTATATTTTTATCATTTTAAGGAAGATATTAAGGAATAATTGATGTGCTTTTGATAGGATTTTTATGTATAATTTGGAGCACATCATTGGTCAACCTAAGGTCAAAATGGAACCTGAGATTCAATTCGAATGGGAAATTAGGACTGATGGCCCAACAACTGAAATAGTTGGGACATAATATGCACCCCCTCAAACTTCCGAAGCTGAAGTCAAAGCCTCGGAAGAACAACCTAAATCTTCCGAAGCTCAAATGGAAGTTGCGGAAGGATTGTTCTCACTGTTCGATGATCTAATCATCACAGATGCAATTCTAGAACTAGCATTTGAGGTGAATAGTGAGGACTTTCTGGATCAACCTCTTGTTCAGACACCCTCTCCGCCTCTCTCACAATCCGAACCCACTATCCAAGAACCACCAAAGTCAAGCTCTTCAAAGGATAACAAAGAGAAGAAGAAAATAACTGCGGAAGAGCTTTAAGAAGAGGAAAAGATTGAAAAGCTAAAGAGAAAAGGAAGACTTCTAACTTGGAAGCTATTAGCTATCAGTACAAAAGCACCTACACCCAACCAAGAGACTGTCAACAACAAAAGGAGAGCAGAGATCATTGACCAGCTCATCAAGTTTGGAGCTGCCAATGAAGAAACACTCCTGCTACCATTAGAGGAGTTGGTGGAACTGGAAAAGGAAACCAGGCTGTTGAAGGAAGTAGCACGGTTAGCCTTAGAGGATGAAAAGGAAAAGGAACAGAGGGAAGCTGACATGCAGCTCAGGAAGGAAAGGATAGATTTCCTAACTTTCAGAGGTTTCTCTCTTCAAGAGTTGTCTCCACATAATGATGAAACGATCCTATGGCTCTTCAACAAAGAGAAGGATCAATTGGAGAAAGAGAGCAAAAAGGGTTGCAAGAGAAAAATTGAGGGAGAAGAAGAAGAAGGAGGAAAAAGCAAGGGTCACAACAACCAAGAAGATAGGTGAGAAAGCCTAGATGAAAGACTATCTCTGGGCTCACAGCTTCTCTGGAAGGCAGGTGGGTCCCATGTCTGAAAGGACACTCCAACGAATTGTCAGTGAAATCAAGGCTGGCATTCATCTGGGCAAAAGGAGAGAGATGTATAGAAGGGTACAGGGGATGACCTTCACACCAACCACTCAACCCCAACCTAAACCAATTCCCTCTCCATTCATCATCAAAACTGAACCTTACACTCCTAAACCCACATATTTACCTTCACCCACTTCCTCACCTCAACCACCAAAACTACCCATCCTTCAACCCAAAACACTTACCAGAACCACTACACCACATCCTACCCAACAACCTTCCAAACCATCCCCGCAGCCTTCCAAACATCTCTCCCTTGAAGAGTTTAAGGCAATCAATACTAATCTCACCAACTGCACAACTTTGAGTGACATCTCCTCTGAGGAAGACTCTGTCAAACTATCCTATGTTGATGGATCTTCAAGTTCCCTCACAAGAGATCAATTTCTTGATCTGCCCAAGGGAACAATGGACCATGCTGCTAAACTTCTAGGCCTCAACTCCGATTCACTAAATGATGAAGAGAAGAGACTAAGAAAGAAGCTGGTGACTTTACTGGATACAAAGAAAGAGGACAAGATTCCTAGTCAATCTCTTGTGCTTAGAAAGAAAATAATCCAGTGGAGGTTCAATGAAGCTTCTCACAACTTTGTTTTGGAAAGAGAGAATGGTGAAGTCAAAAAGCTGAATGCCACCTCTTTACTACACTCTAGCAGGTTTGACATTAATGAGTTAGTAGAGAAACCATTTGTTAGGACCATGTATGGGACGGAGTACTAACGGACTTACGTGTATACCAACTCAAATAGTGCAGAATCCTATTTGATTGGCGATCCAATCAGTGAGAAAGCACGTAGAATCGATCTTAGAATGAATCTAAACGTTAAGAACGATTGTTATTCGATTCAGTGCGATCTATGAACTTGGAACAGGTTCTCTGTGGTCTCTGTACGGCTAGGGTACGATTTAGTACGTAGGGATTTGAATTGTTGCGTTTTTTCACGAATTAAGTGTTATTTATAGGTTAGGGTTTCTCATTCATGTGACTGAACCATTTCCATGGTTCAGTCGTGCAACTTAGTCATGCGGTTGATCCATTCGCACGACTGAGTGTTCAGTCATGTGACTGAGTCAATCTCATATCACAATCGTGCGACTGATCCAGTCTCCTGGTTCATTCGTGCGACTGGTTCATTTTCATGAAATTGTTCATGCGTATAGTCCATTAGCATGGGCCATTCGCATACAAACTTCACATGACTAAGTTTAAACATATTTCTCAACCATTCTTGACTAAGAATTATGTAAACAGCCACAAACCTATATAGTTAGTTCAACCATGCGTTATTACATAATAAGTAATGAAATATTCAACATTATAAACAAAATCACACATTATATTTCATTCAGTACCCATTCTATTACATACATGTAAGAAATGAAAGACATTTTACATTTGAGCTCCTAAACTAGGTACACATGTATTTACACCATTCTCTAATCCCTCTAACTCTGAAACTACTGCTCATATCAGAAATCATCTCAGTAGTCTTCATATTGCTGAGTTAACTGCAAAAGCCAAGATTGAAGAATAGTTGAAACTGAGAAGAAAAAAAAGACAAGGATAGATCTCCCACCAAAGGTACAACCTTTCTACAGATGGTGGAGGGTCCTGAATTGGAACCTATAGTTAGATGGGAATATGATTATAGCTCCTATCAACTTACTCTTTTCAGAGGGACACAATAAAGGGTGCACATCATTCAGGGTGACAGGCTGGAATTCCTGTCAACGAATGATCTGTACAAGCTTCTCAGCACTACATCCGGGAAGAACAAAGAGACGGAAAAATATCTGCTTTCCTTAGTGCTAAAAGCTTTGAAAAGCAGGAACAAGTGAAGTTTTGGTAGCATCAGCCTAGGGGGAGTTTGTTGGATCAAGTAGAAGGCTAGTGCAACCAAAACCATTTCACTTAGTTTATTTTGGTGAAGATAACAGAAGACTTCCGAAGCTAATATAGACTTCAAAAGGAAATAGAGTCTCTTCTGAAGTTTACTTAAAAAATCAACTTCCAAAGACAAACTCTACTTCCAAAGATAGAAGTATTAACTTCCGAAGATCAAGTCTAAGAAGTAAAAATCAGATTACTACTTTTGAAGTTTGAAGAAAAGAAGAAGTCCTTAAATCCTTGGAAGAAGCAGCCTCTTCCGAAGTATAAGTGGCTTCGGAAGAACAAGTTCTTTTGAAGCCATTTAACCTTTGGAAGACACTAATATGAACCAGTAGACATAAGTGTGGTATGTGACAATCCGTTGTAGACCTCTGAGATACTGCATGGCGCTTTCTCAAAAGCCATGTAGTAGACCTTACTTTATTCTACTGTTCACCTTTTGTTAGATAGCATAGTTGCCAAGTTTAGTTTGTGAGAAAAGGTAAGTCATGGACATGTCATGACTACCATATCTTAGATATGACATTATCAAAGATACCTTAACTTTATTTGCTTTAGTTATAGGATCCCAGCTAGTATCAAAGTATATCTGGCTGTAGGTAGTATTATATATAGTTTCTCATTGTAACTTATAATCCATGCTTGTAAGAGTCTTGTACCATTCTGAGTTGAGAAGCAATGTATGCAAGTACCTTGAAAATTATCTTTCTGTGTTCATTACTACTTATTATATTGTTATCAACTCTTATAGACTCTGCCTTCATCCGAGTGTAGTTCAAGTGAGTTTGAGAGAAAACAAAGTGTTAACTGACATAAACCGTTCCTGCAATATAGCATTCATACAATCTAACTAACATCATATAATCATCTGAAAATCATCAATTTCATATTATCATCAAAATTTCGTGGATTAAGGTTCATCAAGAACAACCAACATGAAAAACTAATCAAAACTAACCTTTAGATGTGTAGAAATCAACAATTGAACTTGTAAGAAACCTTGTAATGCTTGAACTAGATCAAAATCGATTTATTTGTATGTGTTGAAGGTGGAATTCACAAGATAGGGTTGTGGGGATGGGGTTTACGGCTGAAATTAGGGTTTGGGGGAGATTAGGGTTGTATTTAGGTAAGTTTTAGGTTTAGAATAATTTACAAAGTAAACCCCTTTAGTTATATTTTATAAAAACTAATCTCTCTAATACTTTTTAAATAGTTTTAACAACTAATTATAAGTATTATCAACTAATAATAATACTCAAAAACATTACAATAAGTCACACAACACACGAACTATATATATTACACGTAGTCATGTTATCGCGTAAAATTTATACACAAACATTTAAAATTCTATAAAATCATGAACCACATAATCACAACTAATAATCAACATTATTAATTAGATTATTATTATTTATTATAGATTATTATTATTAAGTCACCAACGTTCAAGAAAAACTAGTGTGTGCTCACAATACGTGTATGCAAGACTTAACGGAACTATCGGAGTTTGGTAACGGAAAAATACCTGATGTCACAAAATAATAAAAAATCAATAAGAAACACAAACTTAGAGACTACATGTGATTCTTTAAATTGCTTATATAATTTCAAAAACCAAAAAATAAACTGTGAGTTGCTTGTTAATCACACAACAACATAAGCTGAAAATTCAAAGAGTAACAAATTACAAAAAACAAATTAGGGATTTGAATCATACAGTCATTTTTTATTCGATTTCAATGAGCTTTAGTGGTGTGTGAGATGTTGTAGGTTGTGGCACCAGTATTGGAGTATCAAAGAAAGGGAGATGTTGGATTTGCTGGTGTTGAGCATTAGAAGGATGTGGGTTCATCGACTTACCCAACGGTCCGATATCCTTTATTTTTTATTTTCATGTAAAATAATTAATTTTTTATTTGTTTAATATATTATATGTTGAAAGAAAATGACAAAATTACAACTCATGTGAAAAATAAATAACCGAATTAACTGTATATTTAAATTAAAGTTAGTGTAAAAATAATATGTGTGCATATATTTAAAAAGAAGGATAATGGATGTAATTATTATTATATAAATGACATATAATATATATATTTTCAAGTGGTTTCAAAACTGCCCTAAAAGCATTAAAATATTGTTATTTTTAAGTACAAAACAAAAAACGCTATTAAAACATTAGTATTATTATTTTTATTAAAAAATAACTAAAATCGAACCTATTGGTTCAAAATAACTCTAAAAAAAGTATTTTTATTTGTTTTTTCACCTGAAAATCCTCATTTAACGTGTTCCATAAAACGCGCTAAACATCCGAAGTAATTTGAAGTTAAAATGGTAAACCTCTCGTTAAGGTTAAGGGTTGGAGTTTTACGATTGATGTAAATTAGTTGTAGCAATAATAAAAACATATAAATAAGTGTGTGAGTTGGCATTTTAAAAAAAATATAAAAAATAAATTGACGTATATACCTTCATGTATTTTTGAAAGAAGTTTTCGAAATCAATACCAAAAAGTAAACTAACTCTAATTCTCTATCTTTGAGGTTAGCACGTCTACCTAACCATCAATCAAGAGAAAAAAATGTTTGTTTTCTCTTTTGTTTCTCTGCCTTTGTTACAAGGTCACTCATAGCTGGCTAAGAGCATCCTCCTTTTCTAGTCCTATGCACGTCATTTTCTCCTCAAATCTCAATCGTATTCCTGCCAAAAAAATTTTATTGTTTTTTGCTCCGACGGTGTAACAACTTAGCTCCAATTTCAGGTTTTAAACTTTTACTAACTACTTAGCACAAGTAAAATATATATCCTTAACTTAATTGGTCATAGCTAACACTTTGATCACTTCCGACGCATTTGACACATTTGAAAAAATGAGCCACCCCCAGATCAAATTTTGTCACCTCCAGGACTAATGTGTGTAGGAAAATTGGTGTATTATCATTTAAATTATATTTTCAAATGAGGTTGGCATGATTAGTTAATATATGAGGCATTTGAGACAAGGTCAAGATTTATATTAAATATCTTGAAATAACACTAAATAATATCATGGAAATGTACTAGACAAAGGCTATATAAGGTGTCAAGAAACAATGAAAAGAGCATTCTAATTCTAACTAAACACAGAAGCAATGGCAAGAGCATTGCAGGCTTTGGTAGCACTTGTATTTATCTCAGCAATTTCATTCCAATCATGCCTTGTTAATGCAAACTTTTACACGGAAACTTATTTTAACTGGGGTGCCCATCATTCGTATGTTTTCGGCAATGGTGAAGATCTTAATTTGGTGCTGGATAATGTTTCAGGTACATATAATTGATCTCAGGTTTTGATAACTCAAAATATCAAATTCAAATTCTACTTCATTTTACTCATTAAATATCAAACATGAACTCTTATTACAGGGTCAGGCGTTCAATCACGCAAGGCATACTTATTTGGTAGTATTGAACTGTTGATCAAGTTGGTTCCAGGGAACTCTGCAGGAACCGTCACAGCATATTATGTAAGTCCAATACCAAAAAGATAGATTACTTATAGACAATATCGATCTCGTCATGATAGTCACTCTTTAACTTGATGTGAATTTATTGCAGCTTTCGTCTACCGGTGACTATCATGATGAGATCGACTTTGAGTTCTTAGGGAACTCAACAGGAGAACCTTACACTATGCACACAAACATCTTTACCCAAGGGAAAGGAAATAGGGAGCAGCAGTTCAAGTTATGGTTTGACCCGACTACTGACTTCCACAACTACACCATTCACTGGAACCCGAATGCAGTTGTGTAAGTTAACCTTCCTAAGTTGTTTAGTTGAAGACTAACTGTTTCTAAGTTGTTTGAAAATGCAATAAATGCAGGTGGTATGTGGATAGTATACCGATTAGGGTATACAGAAACTACAAAAGTGAAGGAATTGGATTCCCGGACAAACAAGGAATGCAGGTGTACTCTAGTTTGTGGAATGCTGATAACTGGGCAACAAGAGGCGGTCTGGTGAAAATTGACTGGTCATGTGCACCTTTCAGGGCTGGTTTACGAAAGTTTAATGCAAGGGCTTGTAAGTGGAATGGACCAATTAGCATCTACCATTGTGCATTTCCTAACCGAGCGAATTGGTGGACCTCCCCGGTCTATAAGCAACTTAGCTGGGACGAACAGGGAAAACTCAAGTGGGTTAGAGATAACTACATGATCTACAACTACTGCACAGATTACAAGCGTTTCAATTGGCAGATGGCTCCTGAATGCTCCAAGCCGCAATACTAAACAAAACATGATACACACCTGTACACCTCCTATTCATTTTTACAGCTTACACTTGAAACTCTATATTCCTATTCTCACTTGTTTTTCTATTTGCATGCCCACCGATATGATGGAACACTTATGTTGACATTGTTATATGATATCTCAAATTTGCTATATTTATAGTGAACTAAAAACATTCTTTAATATTATCAGAATTTGCAACAAAGGAAATTGGAAGGTTTAAGATCTACTTTCCACTATGTATTACAAAATAAACCTAAACTTATACACTAGTCACGACGAATATCAGGAGCAATTATCAAAAACAAGAAAAGCTATTAACAGAACATTTTTTATCCATAAAAGATGGCAAAAGTAAATAAATTGTTGTTGATAAGTAAACACAATACAAATAAAAATCACTACAAGAAATGTGCTCATTATTAGGGACATTAATAGCGGCAACATAAGGTATCAGCGGCGACTTGTCGCCACTATTGATCTCAATCCGTTTCCTACACACTTGAGTCAGATCTGGCCATTGATTAACCTCCAGATCTGACGGTTAAAGTTTCATTGTACAAGAAACAATAGCATCTATTGGATAAAAATCCACATTTCAATTACCTCCACATGATTCCCATTCTATTTCTCACCATAACCTCGCCCTCTCTCTCGATCTACCACCGATCACTATTGGAGTTTAATCTTGTCATCAAAATAGTTAAAGTATTAGATATGTAATTATCTAGTGTTTCATATGTTGTAAGGCCCCGTTCCCGGGACACTTACAGCTGGTAAATCATTGCACATAAAACATATATCTTACATTTAATCATTCATAAAACATTGCAGCGGAACATAACTTTTCATATCATTACAAATCCTTTTGCAAGTTAATACAAGCGTTCATTTCAAAACATCATTCGTTCGCATTACAATGCAAAAACATTAACAAAAGAATGCCATTCAAAAGAGCTGAGTAGCTTCCCCGTGCCATCCTCAACAACATTACCTGCCAACTAGAAACACATAAAAGTCAACGTTGCTGAGTGAGTTCTAGTTTTATATTAAAACATACTTTTCTTTCATTAAAACCGTTCTTTACATTCATGCGATCATACATCATACGTACACATAGATAATATCATTATTATCTTCATCATTCGTTCATACTTTCATTCTTTCATTCGTATGTTCATTAACTTTCGCATTCTTTTAACATCGCATCTTTTCTTTCCTTCAACCATAAACTTTACCTAGCTATTCCTGGTACTGGACCTAGGTCTATCATAGACCAGCTATAATGGTGCTCCGCACCTCTGATCACAGCACCTAGGGTAGAGTTTAGGTATACCACTGCTATGTGCAATACCCAACTATTCCTGGTACTGGACCTAGGCCTATCATAGACCAGCTATAACGGTGCTCCGCACCTCTGGTCACAGTACCTAGGGCATGCAGCAATGGTGCTATACAAATGGTCAATCACAAAGAAAGACCCTAATGTGCATCCTCTCGGGGTAGCGAACCCGCACACTATTGGGCTAACACCTTTTAATGGCGTGTCCCGATATACTATGCTTGAAAGACTTTCTTTACTTTCATTATTCATTAATGCATGCATTCTTACTTCTTGTTCCTCTTTTCTTTATATTTCACTTTACGTTACATAATACTTTCACTTCATTCATTAACGTTCAACGTAAAGTCATGGGAAAGATAAACATACATCATAACAAGGAACATAACATACACATTCATCAATATCAAAAAGGGCAACATCATACATACATAACATACATCATGTATAAACATGCAACATCATCACCATGCCCAACATAACCTCTAAGGCCACTATAGTCGTCTTACATGAACTTACGGGAACTCCTACGCCAAAGCTTACATCGGCACTTTTCCTCGAAAGTTAGAAGTTAAACTACACTTTTTCTCGGGTGCAACAGCCTTATTCGGGCGTTTGGACACCCTTCAGTCACATGGCCTTCATGCGACTGAACATCATGCGAATGGACCAATGCGAATGGACCAATGCGAATGAACACCTATGCAAATGAACACCCAATCGTGCGAATGAACCTCATGCGGATGAACACCAATGCGGATGAACACCCATGCGAATGACCTCATGCGGATGGACTCAATGCGGATGAGTCATATGTAAATGGAACTAATGCGAATGGACCTCATGCGAATGAAACTAATGCGGATGAGCACTTATGCGAATGGACCCTCAGTCGCATAACTCCCCGTGCGACTGGCCCTCAGTCGCATGAATGAATCCTCATTCATGTGAATGAACCTCAATCATGTGAATGAACCTCAATCGCACCTCATTCGGCTGTATGGCCTCCATTCGGTCGCGTAGCCCTAGCTGATGCAGAATGCAGTTCATACCGAACCCAATCTGCCATTTTCGACCTCCAAGCTCATTCGAACCCATTCTAAGCCCAAATCAACCATCCTAAACCTTAGGAATGCATACCACAACACCATTCAAGCACACAGAAGCTCAAAAGCAAGGCTCAAATGAATCATACATATACACACACATACACAAACGGGTCAACACACACTCTCTTCAAAAACCGGATTTTCAGATGTGTTCCAGCCCCAAAATCGACCAAAAACGTTTAAAAGAGGGGTCCTAGAACTCACACAAACGACCACAACGAGAAGAACTTCGATTTGACTCACTACACGACGATTTTGGAGCTTGAATCTACCCGAACCAACCTTTTTTCTCTCCTTTTCTCTTCTTTCTATCTTCTCCTCTTTCTATGCTGAAAATGTGAGTTGGGGAGAGGGTAATGGCTGCCCTCTCCCTTCAAATATCACCACATACCCAACTATCTCTCGTTGGAGAGTTTGGTCCCTCGACTTTTGACTTTATTTCTTTTTCTTCATTCGTTGGCTTCAAAATAAATAAATAACCGGGTGTTACAAGTCCACCCCCCTTGAATAGGTTTCATCCCTAAAACCTGTTATTCATCGAACAAACGTGGGTAATGCTACCTCATTTCTTCTTCAGTTTCCCACGTTGACTCGGATCCCTTCCTGTGATTCCACTGTACGTGTACAAGAGGGACCACTTTATTTCTCAGCCTCTTTTCCTTTCGATCGATGATTGCCACTGGTTACTCCACGTAATTGAGCCATTCGTCTACTTCGATATCTTCCAATGAAATAATCATATCTTCGTCTTCCAAGCACTTCCTTAGATGAGATACGTGGAATGTTAGGTGAATTCCACTTAACTCATCTGGTAATTCTAGTCTATCGGCCACATTTCCTACTCGTGCGACGATTTGGAAAGGGCCTATGTACCTTGGGATCAACTTGCCCCACTTCCTGAATCGGATAATGCCCTTCCAAGGTGAGACCTTCAACATAACCCAATCACCCACCTGGAATTCAATCGGTCTGCGTCATTTATCAGCATACGACTTCTGTGTATCTTTGGTTGCCTTCATGAAGGCCTTGATCTTTTCAAGCTTCTCAGTCGTAGCCTCGATCACCTAGACGCTCCCTAGTTCCTTTTGACCAATATCACCCCAACAAACGAGTGTTCTGCATCTCCTACCGTATAGCATCTCATAAAGTGGCATACCAATGCTAGCATGATAACTGTTGTTGTATGAGAATTTAGCTAACGGTAAGTGGTCATCCCAACTTCCCCCAAAATCAATCACACATGCCCTTAGCATGTCTTCCAATGTCTGAATTGTCCTTTCTGACTGACCATCAGTCTGGGGATGATAAGCCATGCTAATATGTAACCTCGTCCCCATGGCATCATGGAATTTCTTCCAGAATTTAGAGGTAAACAGGGTGTCACGATCAGACACAATATACACCGGCACACCATGACGAGTTACAATTTCCTTGATGAACAAATCAGCCAACCTCTCAGATGAATATGTCTCGCGGATCGGTAGGAAGTGAGCATTCTTCGTCAAGCGGTCAACAATCACCCATATGGCATCATACCCTTTTGGAGTACGCGGCAGCTTCGTAATGAAATCCATGGTGATGTGCTCCCACTTCCATTCCGGTATATCCAAAGGTTGGATCTTCCCATACGGCTTTTGATGCTCGGCCTTCACCTGTAGACAAGTAAGGCATTTACTCACATACTCCACCATGTCACGTTTCATACCCGGCCACCAGTAATCCTTCTTCATGTCTTGATACATCCTTGTGGCACCTGGATGAATGGATTATCGAGTCTTGTGAGCTTCATCCATTATTCTCATGCGTAGATCCCCAAAATGAGGAATCCACACTCGTCCAAATCGGGTTTTAACACCAAGTGTGTTTTCACCCAATTCCACAACCAGAC
>BJCM01229559.1:0-14779 GCA_018326385.1 Flaveria bidentis
GTTGCACTTGTAAAACGTTTGATTCTTGTAAACTTATGGCAATTCACTTGTATGTTGTGGTTAGTTGATCTTAGTAATTACCATGTAATGTCGATTATATGTACAATCATTAACTATTGCTAGCCAGACCACGTCATAGTTCTATGGGCCTGACTAGCCTGCTTGGTTAATCCAAGTACACTTAGCTAATCGTATAAACTTGTAAACGTTGAGACTGTAAAACTGTCAAGGTTTGATTGTGTATTCTGTCTTACATCCCTAGTTACTTTGTTCTCTAACTTATAACATGAATTGCCATCTTTTATATACTTATGTATTGAAATCTCACTATCATTATGTTGATATTTTATTTTTAACATGTTTCAGGAAACATGCAAGTTTGATTGCCACCTTTGAAGCTTATTTCACACCTAGGAATGGACCTAGATTAATAAATGGATGGACTTGAAATATTTCTTTTATGCTTGTTAATTTCTTTATTTGAGACTTATGCTTGTAATGTTACATTTGGAACTTATACTTATTATATTGGGATTTAATAATAGCGTTATCTGGCTGTGAACGATCTTAACTCTCACATCTTGACGTTTCCGGCGTCAAGGTTAGGGTGTGACAGTTTTCACAACATTGTATTAAAGTTTAGTCTCATGTTTGTTGGAAAGTGCATAAGCTAGACATAGGATTCTCTATGGTTGTTAATCATAGTTATTCACATGGAAGATCACTACAAGAGAGTTATGGTGTCAACTACCTATAGTGTCAAAATGTGACCACTAAAAGTGGATGTATGGCGTTGACATGTCGACGTGATAGACCACAACAGAAAAACCTGAAGAAAAGCTCACCTAATGAGACTTTTGTCTCGACATGCCAACGCTATAGAGAAACAATTTTTATTTTTCATTTATTTTCTATAACGTTTAGTTGAGTGTTAATTTATTATTTTTAGTTATGGTCTATCGGGTCAACATCTCGACATGATAGAGTTTATGAAATTTTTTTAAATTAATAAACTATGATTGAAAAGGAACGACGATGTTTTGTGGTCCTACATAGTGTTGACACGTCGACGCTAAAGGGTATCTCTAAATCAAAAAAAATTTATAGTCTCCTTTCTTAATAGGTCTATCGCATCGACGTGATAGACTAATATTATTCTTTTTAATATTAGATTTCGTCAAAATAGTGATACAACATTTGTGGCATCCAATTTTCAATGCTAAAGGGTGATTTATCGCGTTGACTTTTTGGACCTTTAGTTACCAAGCAATGTTGTTAACATGTTTGGTATCCTCATATCGATACAAAACCTTTTACCGAAGAAATTTAGACGTCATAGATATTTTTTCTTGTAGTGGTTATTATGGCTATTTGTATTGTAAATGATTAAGATGGATAGTTTCTTTTAGTTATAGATTTTATATTATCCGGTATTGGTATTATTATTATTATTAAAATTATTATTATTATTATTATTATTATTATTATTATTATTGTTATTATTATTATTATTATTATTATTATATGTAATATAATATCAGGTTGCATTTGAGATAAAACTAGTATTAAGCCACTGCGTTGCAGCGTGGGACATAAATCCATGTCAAGTATCACCAATGACACCACCGCCAGTAACCAGTTACACCAAAAAATCTCGTATTAAAAAAAGAAATAAAAATCGAAAAAAATATAATCGAATGGAAAGTAGACATAACAACGTTGAACCACGTAGGTGAAATATAAACATATAAAACAATAAGTCTATCTAGGACTAGTGCGTTGCGACAGTGCCGTTGAACGAGAAAAATGAGCTTAAAAGCGTTGGACCACAAACGCACAATGCGATGTATTAATTCGCAAGTTTTATACCAAAACGTAAAAGAGAAAATTTGTTAAAATATAAAAAGTATAGGTGGGGTACAACCCAACTATGAAAGTAAAAAATATTAAGATTAAATTATGTAAAAGTATTTGGTTAAAATAAAAAAGTTAAAGATTAAAAAAAGAAAAAAAAAAGACAAAAGGTGGGTACAACCCAACTATGCACAATATACAACCCATGATGCATAACTAACTTGGTAATTAGTATATATTATATGAGTTTGTTAACTAGATTTTAGCATTCCACTATTCCAAGTCTATTTAAAGATCATTTCATTTTCCCACAATTTTGTTCATGGTATTAGACCCATAACTCATTACTGTTCTTTATTCTCCTCGGGACTTCCCTCAAGCCACGACTTAAGCACCTCCGATCTAACCATTAATCGGGAATTACTCATTAGCCAACATTAGTTTCTTTACATCATCTCTTTCTACTTCTCTAATTTCTTGAAAATTAGAAGCCTCAAACCCTAAAACCATTCATCTAATGTAGAACATGAACAATATTCAAAACAAGGCAAGGTTTTAGATAGCGTGAAGGTTTTGTGCTCATCATGGGTTATGCTTTTCCAACTACACACTAAGCATTACTAGGTCATGCATCATATTGATAGTCATAAACCATTCATCCCATCTACATCATGAATGATATTTAGAACAAGGCTAGGGCTTTAGATGGTGCGAAGGTTTTGTACTCCTCATGGGTTAAGTTATTTCAACTACATGCTAAGGGTTACAAGGTCATGCATCATATTGATGGAATGGAATCATCACACAAACTAATTTTGAGTATAAAGAATGGGTTGAAATATATGCTATCATCCTATATTGGATATGTACCCTAAAGTAAGAGTTTCTTTTACATGTTCTTGAGGCTGATTAGATTGTTTTTTAGCTTGAACTTGTATCGAAATCTTGTTCCTTTACAACAAGGGGTCAAGAAAGGCTGCTTTTGAGCATAAGTTTATGAACCTCACTCTCAAGCTCATGTCATTTCTAGACTCTTTTTATTAAAAACTCAATCAACTTAAGATGTGGATAGCCTAGTTAGTGAGCTATAGTTGGTCTTGCAAACCGTTCATGGTTTATTATCAGAATATAACATAATTGCCTTGTACATCGTTCAAAAACTTCTGAATTGGGAGTCGTTTGTAGAATGTTCTAACTAGAAAGCCACCATCAATCACAAAAACCCACCCGATGAAACTTTTTTGTTTCGACATGTCGACACTGTAGAGAAATTATTTTTATTTTTCATTTATTTTCTACCGCTTTTGATTAAGTGTTTAATTTAATTTTCTTTTTAATCACTATCCCATCAAAATAGGGACGCATGAGAGTTTCTAAAAATCTAAACTAATAAATATGTACGACTTAAAAGGAACGGCAACGTTTTGTGGTCCTTCGTAGCGTTGATACGTCGACGCCAAAACTATCTCTAGGTTATAACCGATTTACAGTCTCTTTTCTTAATTAGTGTATTGCACCGACATGATAGCCTTAATTAATTTTTTAAAGTTTAATATAAAAAAGACCATTATGACATTTGTGGCATCCGATTGATGACGCTAAAAGGGTAATCCATCACATTGACATTTATCTTTTTGATTTTTTGAACCTTTAGTGACCAACAATAATGGAGACATGTTTGGCATCGACCCCTCGATGCGAAACCCTTTAGTGGTGATATGTTGACGTGGTAGACTAACAAACTTAAGTCGTGACAAGTCTGTGTTCTCATTTTGGTTATCATGGATATTTGTGTTGTAAATGATTAAGAGGGATAGTTTTTTTCAGGTACCAATTTTATATTAGCCGGTATTATTAGTATTTCATGTAATATAATATTAAGTTGTATTTTATATTAGTTTAGTTTGTTAGCTAGATGATAGATTTTCATAGTTATGTATTTTGATTCATTTATTCTAAGTCTATAAATGAATCATATCACTTTTTCATGACTATTTTCATGGTATCAATGTTTTTATACCCATTTTCATTTTCCTCGTGACCTCCCTCTAGGCTTGGCTTGAGAACCTCTGATCTAACCTTCAACCAGATATCACTTGTCATCCATCATTAGTTTCTTGTCATCGTTTTCTTCTACTTTCCCATCAACAATGTTCGGAAAAATGAAACACTTAAACCCTAAATCCAATCATCTTGTCTATAGTGTCACCAATATTCAAAACAAGCTCAGGGTTTTAAATGGTGTGAAGGTTTCATACTCATCATGTGTGAAGTTGTTCCAACTACAAATTAAGTGTTACAAGGTCATACATCATGTTGATAGTACAAAACCATTTATCACATCTGAACCATGACTAATATTCTTAACAAGGTTAAGGTTTTAGATGGCGTAAAGGTCTTGTACTCATTACGGTTAAGTTTTATCAACTACAAGCTATGGCTTACAAGTCATGAATCATATTTAGGGAACAAAAGCTTCATCTAAAAGTAATCATGAGCATGAAGAATGCGTTGAAATATATGTTATCATCCTATAATGGATCTATGATACCATAACGAAAGAGCTTATTTTATATGTTCTTGGGCCTAATCAGACTATTTTTCAGGCTTGAACTCGCATCAAAACCTTATTCCCTAACAACAAGGTGAATGGGCGCTCTTGAGCATGATTTCACAAACATCACTTTCTAGTCCATTCCATCTCTAAACTCCTATTGTTAAAACCTCAAGGGACAATTAAGTCAACTTAATGATATGGATAGATTAGTCATGAGCAATGGTTAGTGTTGCAACTCGGTCATGGTTTAATGTCAGATATGACATAAATGCCTCATACATAAATCAAACACTATTGAATCGGAGTTTCTTTATAACATGTTGTATCCCGAATGCCACTATTACTTTCTTAGGATGCATTGTCTTCCCCCTCCATCATGTGCCTAAATCAAAAGGGTCAAACATGTAGCCTTGAAGATGGACTTCTTCTGGTTCGTCTAACAACCTAACATTTTATGCCATGTTCCTATAGCTCATGGCCTAAATGGCAAGCTTGTGCCTAATGAAATTGGTAGCACATCTCCTTGCCAAGCCTAGTTGATGGCCTAACTACTTTGGCCACCTTACTAGATGCCACCACCTTGCTTGCGCCAAAACTAGGCAAGTAGAGTCAACTCCTGATTTCGGTCATTCCTTTCATGGCCACCAACTATAGTCTAACCTCTAGTCTTGGACCGTGAGCGTTCTCTCGGATCATAATCACATCAAGCCCACTTACTATCTTGTGACCCACTTGAACCAACCTAAGTTGATAAAACTTTAATTGGTATGACTCTAGACAACCATGATGATCTTTAGCATATGGTCATGGGGGGTCAAGATGACATCACTAGGACCAAGGTATAATTCATAACCCATCTTTTTCTATTCCTATTGGTTTGATTTTTTAGGTAATCATGTTCTTATTTCCTCCTTGGATCAAGAATCCCAACTTTACCCAACAAAACCCGTAACCTTCATTTCAACAATAACCTTTATACTACAAACATTTTAAAGAACCTTATTTATCTCAGAAATTTATTATTGATAATGATGTATTTGTTAAATATCGTCTTAATGGTTTACCTATGAATAAATACAAAAGTGGGAAGATCCTCTCCCATCATAATAACTCAAGCCACCTATGCCCTCTCTCATGTCTTGTCTCACCTCCAACCATTTTGAGTTTACATTTTCGAATCATTTGGCATGATCATACATGGCATCCGTGATTACAAGTTTTTGATTCTATAGTTTCCAAAAAAATTATTTCTTATCGTAAACATGATAGCCACTTAGTTTTCAATTTGTGTCAACTTTTAAGCATAAGTGTTTATTTTTTGTTTCCTCTAATTCAACTACTTTGCTACCATTTAATATTGTTCATTACGACCTTTGGACATCACCACAAACATCCTACCGATAAAACTCCTTAAGTTTCATACCCCAACATCTTCCTTATACCTTAACCATCCAACTTATGACAACTTAAGGGTGTTTGGTTCACTTTTATCCCAACGTTCCTCCACTCGCCCCCGTAAGCTAGTCACTTAATCCATTCGATCGCTCTTCTTTGGGTATCTCATGGACTTTCGTAGAAACAGTTGCCTTGACTTGTTCACCGATCATTTTATCCTCACATTATGTAATGTAAATTATGAAATTTTATTTCCTTTAGCTTCACTAAACATGACCTATGACTACCCTTTTCTCGAAATTGTTCCCTCTAATATCATTTATTCGACACCTACCCTCTCTTCCAACATCAACCCTTTCGCAACCTCTACAATCTACCGATTTTCACCTTTATCCCCCTTACATACACCACTAGCCACCCCCGTTTCACCCTCTCATCCCTCACATATGATATAAGCTTTCCCCTGCTCCACCTCCTCCCACCGTTCCCAAGATCCCCCTCACCTACTAACACCACTAATGACAACCTTCAATCAATGCCAGAGAGCCTACACCTCCACCACAACCACCACCAACACTTATTACTCTATCTACACATCCACCTTCACCACCACCACCTTCTACCCCTACTCACTTTTAATCTAAAACAAACCCTTAACCTATTTGCAACTGCATAGTAATCTATCTATCCAATTCCATGCTCCCAACTCAAGGTCTTGTCTGATCCCAACTAGAATGGGAAAATGTTTGATAGATATCAAGCCTTAATGGATAACACAACATGGGTCCTTGTTCCTTGTCCTCTTGATACGAACATAATTCGATGCATCTGGAAATTTAGACGTAAGTTCAATGCCCAAAGTCCCTTAAAATGATACAAAGCATGACTAGTTGTTAATGATACAAAGCCTAATCGGTTGTAATCTAACTACAATTTGCACATCCCTTAACTCGGTAGTATCTAGATAGTAGCCTATTTAGCAATTTGATGTCAAGGATGCATATCTACATGGTCTTTAAATAAGTCAGTTTTCATCCATCAACCATAGGTATAACCTACCATAAGGGTGTTCACGGTCCGGTTCGGCTGATTTACTCGAGAAATTGTATGCAAACCAATGGTTTGATGGTTTTTATAAATGTAAACCAAACTGGCCAATGGTTTTGTGGTTTGCTTCTATGATTTTAATGGATTGTTAATTTAATCGGTTTAATCAATTTTTTAAAACCATTTGTATAAACTAGTTAACTTTTTATATGCATCTAATGATAGAAAATAGGAAAGAAGATAAATCACAAATATATCATCATGATCATGTAGTACTAGAATTCATTTTTATTAATATATTACAATATATCACATTATAAACTTATTGGCCTTCTACTAGAATGTGTTTTTTTGTTGAAATCTATACATATACACATACAAACAAATATATTTATAATTTTACGCACCCAATCATGTTTACACAGTTGGTTTTACATTCCAAACCAGAAACCGGCTAATTGTTTACGATTTTTACAATTTTGTTTATATGGTTTAAACTACACATTTTAAACCAGCTAAACTAGCTAACAACAATTCTATTCGGCTAGTTTAGATGGCTTATACAATTTATGAACACATCTACATACCCTATTCACATGTGTCTTTTAAAAAGTCTCTTTTTTTAAATAGGCTCTAAGAGCTTGGTATGAGAAATTTGTTACATACACTACCAAGTGAGATTTTTTAAATACTATTATGATATATCACGTGTGTTTATGATGTGCACTAAATACATATAAAATGATAAAATACGCATCAAATACATCCAAAACCCTTCTAAAAGTGATAAATTGATACTTAAATCATTTAAATTATGTTTTCAGGTTTGAAAAAGACCAAGATGAATAAAATGAGCTTAACTAGAGTAAAATTAGTAAAACCAAGCTCTAAAATCTAGGCATGCATGCTTCATGAAGCATGCCCCCATGCAGGGGCGGAGCATAGTTGGGACCAAGGGGCCGCCACCTCCCTCTTTTTTTCGCCGGTAGTGTAAATTTTTGGCCCGGTAGTGTAAATTTTTGGGTCGATAGTGTGATTTATTATTAAAAACTCAAGTTTGCCCCCCTAAAATAATTAATCTCGCCCCCGCCCCCTACATGAGTGTTCAAGCTCCGCCACTGCCCCCATGCCCAGCCTAAAACACACCCACATGCCCAGCCTGAAACACACCCACATGCCCAGCCAAAAACACACCCACATGCTACATTTAGCACACCCCATGTTTATCAGTTAAAAAAGGACAAAAGTAGTGTCCCTAGAAGCAATGAACGATCGTATCATAGGTAGGCATAAGGGTGTGCCCCACTATAAGGCCCCGTTCCCGGAACACTCATAGTTGGTCAATCATCGCACACAACACATAAAACATTCATGTACATTTACTAAGATTCTTCAGTGGAATCATTTAACTAAAACCATTTCATATGTTAATAAGCGCTTTAGCAAAATAATACATCATTGTTAAAGTACAAAATTTCATTTGTTGCATTACATCACAAAAACATTATCATAATACAAAATAGATGCCATCCAAAACAAGCCAAGTATCTGCCCCGTGCCATCCTCAGCAACTCTTACATGCCAACTGGAAAATACATAAAAGTTAGTGTTGCAGTGAGTTCTAGCTTTATTAAAACATTATATTTTTTTTCATTTGTTAAAACATTTTCTTTCTTTCTTACATGATCATACATCGTACATACATCAAGGTAATATTTATTATCTTTCATCATCATTCATATTCGTACATATTGCATATTTCATACTTTCAATTCTATCAAGATCCTATCATATGCTTAACCCCCCCTCTTGGATACAAAGCCATTTTATCTAGGGTTAAGCAACAAAGATCCCATATTATAAGTCTGGAGTAGTCACATAGACTAACTCCCCATATGTGTTAACCCTTCAAGGTTAGCCAAGATCGCATGTTGTAAAACACACAGTTGAGCTAACAACTCTCAATGAGTTCTGAACCTCCTTATATTTGCTTTCAAGACTTTTCATTCGTTCATTCATTATGTTCCAATTTCATTATGTTAATTCTTTCTCTTTGTTAAGATAATACTTTATTATCAGCAACATAACCACACAACGTAAAGCCACATAATAATACGTAATAAGGAACATAAGGAAACAAATCATACACATGCATAACATCATCACACGTCATGATACATCATCACACATCATCAAACATCATCCCCGGGCACATCCCAAGTCATAACTTAAAACTTCCTTTCTTCCCCAAATTTAAGAAATTTTTCTAAGTCTTTAGGCTCATGGGCATTATGCAGGCGCATGGCCACTATGTAGGCGCATGGCTTCTTAGGTGCATGACACACTTAGGCGCATTAGGAAATTCTAGGTGCATAAGCAGTATATGGGCGCATGGGCAAAACTTAGTCATCTTGGCAATTTTCTCGGTGCATGGACACTAGGCAAGCGCATGAGCTTGACTTAGGAGCATGGACACTTGGGTATCTGGGCAGTATTATGGCGCATGAACTTTGGGCGTTTTTGGGGACACTTTGGCACTTGGCAGTTGGGTGCATGGGCTACTTTTTGTAACTAAAATTATAACTAACATCATTTTCCAGTCCCTAAATCAACTCCAAACATGATCTAAGCTTATTTCTAACATATAATCAATATATCATGCTCATAATATAAACAGAACCATAAATCATCCCAAACATTCACCCACCCATATTTCACACACACATACATATAGGTATACACACCCAATATCATAAAAATGTTTAAATCATGTATTTTCAGCCCCAAAATCAGTAAAAACATGTAAAAGTAGGGTTCTAGAACTCACCTTAGGCAATCTTTTGGATAGACTTCCTAAAACCCGAATGCACTATGAGTTTAAACACCTAAAAACCCACCAAAACACATAACTGAACACATAAAACATATATAAGCACATACCCGAGGCCAGAACCAACCAAAAACACTTCAAAACATCAAAGACTTTCCTTGAATTTGGTCTTATTCTTGATCTTCTCTCTAAAAACCCAAAACTCTTTACTTTTTCACTCTCTAAAAAGGTCAACAGACAGTTGGTAGTGCAAAGTGGGTGGCCATGACACCTTTTTAGACAACATAATATAAATCTTTGGCCCGTGTATAATATTAACCCCTCAACTTAGGTTTCATTGTTTCTCCTTCTTTTGTGCACCTTTATTCTTTATTTCTTTTCTTTTAAATTTTTCGGGTCTTATACCCACCCAACATGGGCGCGAGTGCGTTATTAGGTATGGGGTCGTGCCAACAGGTTATGCGCATACGAACCGGCCAACTTTTACGTACATTGTACCAACATGAGGCTATGTACAATAGCTAATTGGCTTTTAGTGGTGAAGTGTTGCTGACCTGGTCTAAAAATGCAACATCTTAAGGTCTTTGGAAGGCTTGGGAGGACTACTCATCACTTAGAAGGGACTCAGGGCTATCTTACATCACAATAGTGGATCAACAATTTGATTATTCTAATTTACAAAAAAATATACTACTATATTGTACCTTTATTTTTATTTTTACATTCAAGCTCATCATGAGCTAAATACTAACTACCATCCTAATTTGATGAAACTTATGTAATTTGTGAAACAATAATGTTGTGGTTTATATTATGTTAATTTTATGGTGATTTTAAGTAAACTTTTGATGGACACTATCTATATTTGAATGAGTGGTTATAAACTTATGGTTTGTAATTATGAATGTCATACAAGGTTGAAAATTGTATGAACTATCACATTGAAATCTCTCCAAAAGTATCTAATTTTATTAACTTTTTATTTAAATTATCATTATTTATTTGGTCACCTTAAATCAAACTAATCATTTTCTTAAACAAAAATCTAATTTGAGTGTCAAATATTAAGATTGTTGAGTAGGCTCAGTTTGTCCACGGATTGATATTCGGTTATTAACATCACTATATTACCGCATGACAAGTACCCTTGCATTGTATGTGTGTAGTTCAATATTAATTAAAAGTTTTATAAAATTGAATCTAAGAAAAAAACCTTAATCAAAACATAATATATCGGTTGTACATACCAAGTTTATGGTGCCTTTGCTGGGATACATGGTAATTTCAAAAGATGATCCAAAATATTTTACTATCTTGTTTATATTTTGTAAATATATAATTTTTAACTTTTTTTACTTTATCTTTGTTAGAATAGTTTGAGATCCTATATTTTAATTAGATTAGGTACCTTAATTGTTTGTTAGTTTATACTTCCAAAAGTAGTTCATGTCCGACCTATCTAACCTTGAACTTGTTTCACTACTATCAGAACCCGAACATATTTTCGGTCAAAGGTTATGTGAAATATCAGAACAAGTAGTAGCAAAAGAAGAAATTTTTTTGGAAGGTACAACATGTAAAGAGACATTGGAAGCTAAGATGAGGAAATAAAAATGACACACTACGCGACACGGTCATTCGATGGTTATGAGTAATAGCAGGGTCCAACAAGCAATAGCGACCAATAATCTAAAAATTAAGTCTAGAATTATTTAATTAGTATAAAACTCTATACAGTAAACATCATATCTTTCAATTACAATATATCTATATGACTTTCAAAATTAGTAACTACTTAGATTATGCAATTAGACTAAGACTTTTTCCATTCTCACTTCAACACTGCACCATTGACTAGGGTGATTTGATTACACCTAGTTCAATATCCACATAAGTGGATATGGCTAAATAATTTCTTTTGAAATACTTTCAAGCTGGTCACACTCCCAAACTAACAAGCGACATCTACAACTCCCGCCAAAATGATGGTGAATCATTACACGTAGCATGGGAAGGATACAAAGGTCTCCTTTGGAGATGACCAAAGCACCAACTTGATCTATAGCTTTATTGTCAAACATTCTACAATGTAATTCGCAGAGCCCACAAAAAAGTTGTAGATCAAAGTGTGGGAGGGAATTTAAGAAGTGTAATGCCAGAAGAAGCATACCAAGTCCATGAAAAAGTTACCAAGAAGAGCTTTGCTTACAAATCTTTTGGGAACAAGCCAATTGCTAACGTAATTCATCAAATAGGCTCTAAAACTTTAGTATAGCTTAATAAGAAGCCTTGAACAAACAATTCTGACAATTGCAAACCAAACTAAAGAAGCCTTAAACTCATTGCAACACATGTGACTATTATTAAAAGACCAATTAATGTTAACAAAACATAATGATGGTTGAAGATGCTTATAACATAGGATGCCCAATCAAATCATACAACAACCGCTTGAATTGGAAAAACAACTCAAAACTACAAAGAACCTGGCAGCAACCATCCATCCTTTGGATTCAATAGAAGACCACCTTACCAATAACAAAATCACCATACAAAGCTTTAAGAAGCAATGTTTAAGACCATAGAGGATCATCCATGGAATATCTATTGCATCAACCATCAAGCTACAAATGAATTGTAACACCCAGTTATTTTTAAAAGACAATATATAAAGAATAAAAAGAAAGAAAGGCAATTAAGTCCAAGTGGAGGGACAAAAAGTGTCCAAAAGGACAAAACTTTGATAAAATTGGTGTAAAGGTGGGCATGGCCGCCCACCCTCACCTCACATCATCATCTTTCTTCGGTTTAGAGAGAGGGAGCAGAGAAAGCTCTCGGCTAAAGAAGAAGAGGAAGAAGAGAAGTGAATTCAAGGTAAGAATTCAAGGTTTTTATGTGTTTATGACAGGTTTTATCCTGGTTATATGTTTATGTGCTTATGTGTTTGTGTATGTGCTCGGGTATGTGTGTTTGGTGATGTTTTTAGGTGCTTGAACTCAGTTTCAAAAGGGTTAGAAAGGAAGATATACCCAAGTTGCACCAAGTGAGTTTCTAGACCCCGGTTTTTACTTGTTTTAAACTATCTTTGGGGCTGAAAATGTATTAAAATGGTTTTTTACAAAGTTTATGTATGTTACCCGTATGTATTATGCATGTTAAATGTTGATTCTTGAATGCTTATAGGTTGTTCATATTTAGAATAGCCATGATAAAGCTTAGAACAGATGGGTTTGATGATTGGTTTGAAAACATACTAGAAACATGTTACACAGAAGGTTCATACGCCTGAAAATGCCATAGAAGGATTTAAGTGTAACTCATGCGCCCCAATAGTAGCCCATGCGCCGAAAATTGCCTTAGAAATGTTGCTCATGCGCCTGAACAGTGGTCCATACGCCTAGAAATATTAGTTGGACGACTAAGTGTAGCCCATGCGCCCCGATAGTGCCCATGCGCCCAAGAGGCCCATGCGCCTAAGTGTTCATATGCCCCAATAGTGCCCTTGCGCCTGAATAGTTCATGCGCCTAACTGATAAAATGATTAAGTGTTGGCTAATACGCCTATATAGTAATGAAACGCCCGAACAAGGCTCATGCGCCCAAATAGTGCCCCATGTGCCCAAATAGTGCCCATGCGCCTAAGTACTTAGAAATTTTTACAGATTTTTCTAGGAGTCTGTGCTTCTAGGGTTTTGACCAAAATTGACTAGGGCTTATTAATGATGGGTTTCATGCATGATATGATTGCTTATGATTGCCTTATGATTGTTCCTTATCATTATTATTGCTAATATTATTATTACTTATAGTGTGTGACTTTATGTGGTATGTTTATTATCATAACGTAAAGTATATTGTAATAATAAAGAGAAAGAGCAATAAAGAAAAGAAGAGGAACATTAATAAAATGTTAACAAGTCTTGCAAGCTTACAGGAGGTATACGACTGTATTGTCGTTAGCTCAACTATGTTGCGGGTTAGCTATCCTATTATGCACACAGGGCCAATCAATTGAGATTGGCAGGACCTTTGTAGCATACCATGGGTGATTGGGTCGGCCTTGTACACAGTACACAACACCCTTTCGAGGGATATAGTTGACCCTTTCGAGGGATACAGTTGACCCTTTTGAGGGATATTGTTGACCGTTTCGAGGGATATAGATGGCCCATCACCCGTTTCCATCGTGCATATAGTTGGGGTATTGCTCATTGGTCCATACAGAAAGTGAAAGATAAAGATAAAAGTTACAGACAAGGCATACAGTAAAGAGAACGAACAATACTTGTTCATATAGTTAATGCGTGCTCGCATATACAGTAAAGAGTTGTATTTTACAGAAAGTGTATTTTCATATACAACATATAGAAAGTATTTTATTACTTTTAAAACTAGAGCTCACTCAGCAACACTGACTTTTATACATTTTCAGTTGTCAGGTAATTATTGCTGAGGATGGCACGAGGGTAAGGCTACTCGGCAGGAAAAGACTGACATCCATTCGTATTTTATGTCATTGTTGTTTTGTAATGTAGTAAAACAATTCTTTTGTAATCAATTAAACGATGATGTATTGCTCAACAACTGTGGTTTAAGTGAAATGAATGGTTTTTGATAAATTATTTCCGCTGCTTAAGGTTGTATAATTATAATGTTTAATGTTTTAATTGCTGTGATTGACCAACTGTGAGGTTTCCGAGAACGGGTCCTTACAAGTTGGTATCAGAGCCAATGTTTAGGAGAATTGGGTTAAATAAAAATTTTAAAATCTAAACTGAAAACGAGACAAATGGAGGGATGTCAGCCCGAGTAGCTACGTGCCGTCAGGTATGTCTTTTCTTAATGATAAACGGCATTATCTGCGCATGCTATTTGATTTATGTGCGCTTAGTAGATTTAGATACTAATTAAGTCAGGATAGGAAATGCTTGGGGTATGAAGAGTAAAGTAAGTGGCTAATCACAACTTGCCACTATAATTAAGGACTTACTATACTTGACATAAACTGAGCTATTCCCTTGAATCATCGTATTAGTGTTTGAATCTTATAGTGTGTTAGAAGATGGCTGGCGGTAGATCTTCGAAAGCCTCTCGTG
>BJCM01229560.1:0-10989 GCA_018326385.1 Flaveria bidentis
AGAAGAAAAAGAAGTGAAGAGAGAGAAAGAGACTATTTTAATATTTATTACTTCTAACACACACACACACACATATATATATATATATATATATATATATATTAAATAGTTAAAATAACATGTAATACAGTATTTATGTTTTGTAATAATTTTATTAATAATAAGTTCATAATATCAATACATGTTACACGGTATTTATAGTTCTATAGTTTGTTGTGATTTACTTATATTATAGTTTTAGTAATAAGTATTTATAAATTTGGTTAAGAATAAGTAATAAGTAATAATAAAAATATATAGTAAATATGATTATGACAACTATATACTAATAATATGTTTTATATTTTTATAGTTATCCATCATTCAATACATTTATTTAAACATTTAACCAAACATATACATTTCATTCAACATAAAATAATTCAGAGGGGTAAAATAGTCATTCTACTCAATTATTCAGAGGTTTAATCAAACATCATTTACCGGTTCAAATCTCTTAATTAGTCGGTCCTCTTACTAGTTCAGCACTTAAGTAATTCACTTTACATCGACTATTTGATCATCTAACTTAGAGTTCACTCCACTAGTCGTGTCCCTAAAATCATAGAGACCACTAATATAATGTCTCACTAGTCAAATATATTGATCACATTCTTAAACTTACTATGTCAAGATAGTATGTATTTGCACTTGTTTAACCCTTTATTATATCAAGATAATTAATCATTGCAATAGTTTACAATATATTACATTTGACCATCTAAGTACAAATTGACACTATATCAAAATGGTGTCCCGCCTCCTACACATAAATTCAGTATTATGTTAAAATAGTCTCTACATTATATGAAGATAATGTTTACAAATGACCCTTATAATACAAGATAAATAAATGAAATTCATAGCTTAACTCCTCCTTTGTACTTAAATCTTTAATATTAGTCATCAATCTTTCTTGAAATTTTAATTAAATAAGAATAAGAGAGAAATGGTTATGCTAGATATAAAAAGATTATAACATAATAAAAATAAACAAAAGTCATATGGTCAACCCACAGTAAATAGATAGTCGACCATACTGTCCCATGGCATTTTTTGCCAAATTTATTGAATGTTGAATTGTGTTCTATCATACTGAATTGTCATTTCTAATACATCAAAAATTACTTTTAGACCTTCCAAACTATCCTTAGGACCTAGGGTGATTATCCACTCTTGTAAGACTTTTTTTTATTAAGCTTATGTTTTAGCCTTCTGATTAGGTCTTGTTTAGGCTCCTTAACCATTAGTTAATATATTTTGTTAATATCCTTCATGTAATTTTCAACCTACACCAAGACAAAGGCTCTTGATTTTTAAATTGACCACACTAGAATTCTCTTATGTTATAGATTTATAAACACTGACATAGGCGGATTATATAGTTACTAGCTAAAGCTCCTTTTAATTTCATCCACGAGTCTATTATGTCACATGTTATGCAAGACACATGCACCTTTTCTAGAGAATATTTCTTCCAAAAAAATTTAACCATCTAAATATTTCATTTGTAACATGTGTTTTTAATCTCTAAAAAATAATATATTTCTAATGAAAGAATAAATAAGAAAATATGTAATAAGTTTAGAAAAGGAAATACACAAACGATTTATAGAGGTACAAGTAAATGTTAACTAATCCACTCGACATAATCTCTATGATCTTCCATTTAATAGCTTCTCCACTAAAATGTTTCCAAAAAAAATGATCACCGCTACAATGTCCGACTAAACAAAGGTAGGGACCACATTCCTCAACACACTATGTCAATATAGTGTCTTTACAATTTTTCACACATCTATTACATCAAGACAGTGATACCACATAACATTATATCAAGATAATGTTTCACTCACTAACAACTTATTAGTAACAACTCTGATGAACCTCTCACAATAATGCTAAAATGTAAGAAAGATTATAGAATGATTCTTTTTTTTGATCTTGCTTGATATTTGATGTCACACCATGAAATTCAAACTCCTTGGGCGTGTGAGTTAAAAATGTATGTATCGTAATTGGAGGTCTCAAAATTATTATTTTTTTGAGAACCAATAAAAATTTTTATTCAATGAAATAATTTTGATGCTTTTCAATTTTATATATAAACAACTCAAAATGATTGATTTTTGCAAACTTTTAATGCCTGACGTTGAGACAATCAAAACACTACTAGTTGATCGCACAATCAGTTCCTTGCATGGGAGGTATTTGGACACTTGGGTTTGATTCAAAAATTTTTATTTATATAATAAGGATTTAAGAAATCCTCAACAATTATATTGCATTTGAAAGATATAGAGTAAATTGCACGGAATGGTCCTAATGGTTTGGATAAATTTTGGATTTGGTGCTTTAACATTAAATTTTATAAATCTTTCATGGATGATCCCTTCACCTAATGGTGCTAATTTGATCAGTTAGTATTAGGGGCATTTTAGTCGATGCTTCTTTCAATAAACTAATAAATAAAATAATCCAAAATATCCTAGCCCCTTTCTTCTTCATCATGTCCCCTCTTTTGCCCTCATAACCATCACCATGCACTCCAATCATCATAGGAACACCATATTATCGCCAACCGAATCTCAAGTATAAGCTCCAAAGAACACCACCCAAGATATTACTCTTGAATTATAAATGGAAAGCGAAATTGGTTACTCGCAGAGAAAACACAACATAAACTTTAGTCATAAAACTCACATACTTCTTATTAAGCAACAAACTATTACATATATCACTAATTACTAACCCACATACTACTTTTAAAAAACAAAGGCAATACTTAAATCGCAAAGGGTACAACTAAAGAAAACATGGGAAAGAGAACTATAACAAAACATAAGGAACATGCAAATGATGTTGGTGATCCACATGGGACCTTCATTTGGAATAAATTCAAATTTACAAAAAAGACCTCCAGATAATATAAGACTTGTTAGAATTGGATCCAAATCTACATCAGTTCTAGTTCGAGACCGACAAGCCGAGACACCTCAGAATCAATCAAAATGTGCCATGTGTCGACACGATATGCTCAAGGACACATTTTCTTCTCTTTATCCTCATCAGCATGCCACATGGCAGTACATGAGGGCTTTGCTTGGTGGCCACATAACGGACAACCAAGAAGTTCACAAGGATGGCACATCATATTTTCATTATCTACGGACACGTGCTTCACAAACCATTAAGGCCACTAGTCTGGTTCGCAATTAGTGCTAAAACCTAATTTTAAAACTTCATTTATAAACCTAGACTTTCTGGTTTATCATTTTATACATAAAATTTTTTAAGGTCTTATATTTGATCATTTCTTCAAATTTATATTAGCATGTGAAGGTACCAAGAGAGATTTATTTAAAATATACATGTGTATTTGGTAAAGAAAAAAAAGGTTTAAAGTAAAGGTTCCACAAGACTTTATTTTATAGGCTTAGACTGACTCAAAATTAAGTGGGGAGGAATAATTCCTAGTCAATCCTAGGTCCCACATATCAACACTAGATGGCTAGTCCACACATTCATTGATTTGAATTTTATAGATTATGTGAAGTCTTGTCCACTTGTTCGCCATTTAACATAGATTTTTACCAAAGAAACATGTTAGATACATATTAGATTGGTCCAATTGATTCACCGTAAGAGATTTTGTTGGATCATTTTTACTTTCTCCTTTTTTCAAATCTTTAATCCCTTTTTGGTGTTGTTGTGTCTTCAAGAAAAGATTAGTGGAATACTGACCATTTGTTATAGGATTCATCTAAGATATTTAATAAACCATTTCAAAAGTATTTTGGTTCACTCAAAACTTATCTATGAACCTTTTAGGTTTTTTATAAAATAACATTTAAGCTATAAAAATCATATTAATTGTTTGATGTTCTCCTAATTATAACATATTCATGTTGCCATAAGTCTTAATCATCCATTTCTTGAATCATCTTTTAAATATGGGTCACTAAATATATGAAACGCATGTCTCCATGACTTAAGATGGTTAACCATGTGTCTAAGGACATGTATGTATACTCATCATTGATTAACTAGAAACATTTCAAGTCACATTTAATTAGTCATTATCAAAACAAGGTTAATTAAAGTTTAATCAATGTTATCCAAACAAAAAGAACTTAAAACTAATAATAACTTAGAAATGTTAAAAGTTAAATGCAATTATAAATATGTTACTAATGTCACATACCTTTATTTAATCATCTTTTTCACATCCTTTTTCTATCTTCTTTATCATCATCTTGTATCTTGTGTCAATCTTGTCACCATATCTCTTTCCCATTTATTGTTATTTTTTAAAATGTCAAGTAGCTCTCCCTTATAGGCGAGCTATCCTTTAAACTAAGCTCTATATCCTTTCTTGCAAAACAAGGTTAGCATAACAAATATAAATATGTATATACACACACACACATACGTACACATAACACAACATAAACAAATATATCCTAGAATGTGGTTGACATACTTAAACATGATGCAGGATCGGTGTTGGTCTCTCAACACAAGTTATGTCTCTCAAACTCACAGACTCAGATGATTAAGCAAAATCTCTCAACTAAGTTGATAATAATATACTAAGTTAAAGAACACAAGAATGGTTTTCAAGATACTTGTATATATTACTTCTCAACTCAATGTTACAAGACTCTTACATGTATATTTGAATGTGTTACATTGAGAAACTATGTATACTACTATCTGCAGCCGGTTATACTTAGATGACCAGCTGGAACTTACAACTAGACAAAATACTATATTGCTAGAAGTAAGATATCTAAGATAAAATACTATCCAAAATCAGGTAGTCATAACATTTAATGACTTACTTTTTGTCACCAACCAAAGTTAGTAACTGTACTAATTGATAAAGGTGAATAGCATGGGCGTGGGAAAGCGACATACAGTATATCAGAGTTGGCAGCATGTGTCCGTCAGACCATACTTTTGTCCACGGGTTAATAGTTGGTTCTTCCGAAGGTTAATGGCTTTGGAAGAATAAGTTCTTTCGAAAGCATTTATACTTCGGAAGAATTAACTTCTTCCTGGACTTCTGCAAGTCTTCATGACTTTGTCCTTCGAAAGACTTTTTCTTGAATCTTATAAATGTTTAACTTTGGAAGGGAACTATTTAGTCTCAGAAAACCGAGTTCATCCTTTGGAAGTTATTTATCTTTAAGCTTTGGAAGATCTTCAACTTAGCTTTGGAAGTGCAGCTTTGTCTCCGGAAGACTTCATTCAGTTGCACTCAAAATCTTCTAAGTGTAGTTTTGGTTGCACTAGCCTCATCTGATCCAACACATGATCCCAATGTATTATAAACCAGAACAACATAATAATTTTTTTTCAAACATCAATCACACACCACATATCACCATATATGACCACACAAAGGTCCTACCTGGCTTACACAAACCATGAACCTACTAAATTGTCTAAATCTATTCTACCAATAAACATCATAACCAACCAAACTATTAAGCAAAGAAATAAGGAACCACATGAGATCATAGTTTTGAGAACAACAAACATTAATTATAATTTGGACATAAGAAGTAATAGGAAAATTTTCATATACCAAAGCAACTTCCTAAGCAATAAATGTTTTTTGTCAAGCTTCTTCTTGATCACCAAAAATTCTACATAAGTAGTGGGGTGGTTGAGATCTACATTGCTTTTCTCTCCATGCTTATTTTGGCTTGAACATTCCCTTTCATTAACATCGAATTCATCTCCTTCTTCTAAATCTTCATTATCTTCTTCACATTTTGATCTAGGGAAGATTGAAACTGTATTAAGGTGGTAGCATCTAAAGGTTTTGTTTTTGGAAAGATTGGATTATCAATAATGAGATCAATATGAACAAAAGATGGTTAAAGGGCCAACCATAAGGAAGAGAGCGTTTGGATTTGTAGGACAAGTTATTTATTTATTTATAAATGAAAAATCCTTTGTTGTCTGGATCATTATTTGTTATCTCTGACTAAACAAATGCAACAATAGTTGTTATTAAAGTTTCCACCCTTATGCAGATATTGTGATTTAAAACTTTTTTCCCTCACTTCTTTGTCAAGAATAATATTGGACCTATAGATGATTGTGTCATTAGGATTTATTCTCAAGTGACAAATGGATCTAATGATACTAAAAGTAGTAGATAATGTGCTAATTAAGATGTCTTTTACATCATGTGACTCTATGTAGTATCATGAAAAGTTACTTAATGATCCTAAAATTTAGTAAAAATCAAACAAGAACCACAACCAAGAGTTTTAAAGATCTAATTACCTACCTTCAAGAATTTTTTGTCTAAAAACAATTGACTAGTTGGTTGAAATTATACCTTTGGAAAAGAATGTTGGTTGAGGAGGAGACGAGGCTTGAGTAGATAATGAAGCTTTGGACTTGTTTGTTGGATCTTATATGCCCAAGACACATACAAGATTGATGTGGTTAGTACGCTATGATCCAAGTCGGGTCACACCTAATAACAAGCCAAACAAACACCAATAAATATTTATTCGTTGATGAGATCATACAAATAAGTATTGACACCAATTCGAAAAATGGGTTTTCTAAAACGTTGCTTTTGTACAAGAACAATATTATATGGATAATTTGTTCATGATAAATTATTTGTTTCATTATTTAAGTTAGTTAAATAATAACAAACAAAAGTGTGTTAATGTTATAAAATTAAAATTGGTTTTAATTTTATAAAATAAGGGTTTAAAGAGTGCAAATTTTATTAGAAAAATAAAATGGGGGGAACCCATTTTAAGATGAAATTCGGCCGCCCAAAAGGGGCATTGGAACTCCCTTTTGTGTCTTGGTCTTTGCAAGATTTTACTCCCTTTTGCACTCTTCCATCATATCACACTCTCTCCTCTTCACACACAAGCAAGAACTCTCCAAAGAAGGCTGAAAATTTTCGGATTTAGAGGCTGAAACAAGGCTGAAAATTTCAGATTTTGAAGGTGCATTTGTAGAGGTTTTTGGTGTTGAGCTCCCTAACTAGCAAGGTGTTTGGAAGAGCTTGTGGGTATCACAACTTGAGGCTTTCTCTCTTGGGAGATGGACTTTCAAAAACATCACCATCTTCATCTTATACATCTACAATATCTCGTGCAAGAAAGAATGTATCAATGAACACCCTATGGTTGTTTTATGGTTTGATAGCATACTATTTCACACACACACACACACACACACACATATATATATATATATATATATATATATGATCCTTATTCTTGGGTTTTGTTTATGTATTACAATGGTGAAAATTTCAGATTGTAAACAACATGTTTAAACCTCATATCCGCTGCGTTTTTATTGTTTAAATGGTTAAACTAACTTTGATTAACATGCTACAAAATGCAACAATGGCATCTAGAGCCAGATATGTGGAATATGTGCTTCAAAAGTTCTTAAAAGTTAGTTTTCATGGACTTTTTCAACCCACTAGGGGTTTTTTTTTGTTATGGGTGTATGAATCCCTTATGTTTCAAGGTTTAATCTTACATGCTTTAGTATAAACCTTGAAAGATTTACATCAAATGGTTAATTGTGTTGTTTGGAAAAAACCCTAAAGTTTTGGTTCATGTTGGCCAGAACTTTAAGGTTATAATAAGGGGTTCATTGTTGTTCTTGGATGTTGGATATATTTCATATTTTGGTGCATAACATAGCCTTGGACTTATGTGTTTTGGATTTGGTTGATTATGGTTTTGTCATGTTGGTTTTGATTCTTGAAAGGGTTCTAATTTTTATGTTTGTATTTTGGGTTGTAATTTATTTATTCATTTGGTTATATATGTGTCTTGGGCATAAAAGATCCAACAATGTAATAAATAGATTAGGTGCATTTCTTTTATTAGAAAAAAATTGTATTAGGATATGATTTTGTAAAAGAAGATGCACAAGATGAAGACCCAAAGATGGACACAAAAGACATGGACACTTGAAGCATTTGGATGAGGATTAAAGTGGGAGTTCATGAACACATTTTGATGTGTCATTTTAACCCTTAGGAAAGACCTTATGACAACACTTGTGATGGCAAACAAGTGTGGTCAACTTAGTGGCTATGATTATGCACTTATGTTTGTATGATTATGCTTGTTTGGATGTTTGCTGTATGATTGTTGGTTGATATTTGGATATGCATAACAAACTCATTAAAAAACTTAACAAGCTGAAAATTGATGGTTCTTTATCATTAAGTGGTTAATAAAAGGTTATTAAAAGGTTTAATGATTTTAATAAAAAAGGGTTTTATTAAAAAGTGAACCATAGGGTACCTTGTATTTGAAAGCATGCAAATATAAGGTACATAGAGTTTTCTAAACTAGTATTATGAAAACTTTAAAATTTGTTTTATAAACAAGTTTTACACCATCCTTTTGCACAACACTTGAGTCACTTAGAACTCTTAATGGGATAAAGGTCACCTAACCATTTTGAGGGAACTTGTGATTTAAGGTAGGGATACCATATTTGTGGGATAAAGGTCACCTAACCACTTATGTTGGAAAACTCATATGTGTGTGCAAGTAGGGTAACTTGATTTTCAAACCATATTAAATGGATCACCTACAATATGGTTTACAAAGGCGTTGATGGGATAAACATGCCGACAATACATATGATGTTTTAAAGTCGATCCCATACCTCTAGAAGTTGAAAAGGGTTGCAATTGTAAAAACGTTGACTACCTTGTTAATTTAAGTAATGGGATAAAGGTCACCTAACCACTATTTAAATGTAACGCTGGATTCTAGAATTTTAAAATCATGTAAGACACTTAAAAGGGGCTATAATTATTAAAATTTAACAATATCGAAAATACTAAAATTGAACCTTGTTATATTTTGTAGATGGCCACCAACAACAACGAAAACAATGAAATCCCGTCCGCACACTCACTATCACTAAGGACCATTCTCCAAAAGGAACATCTAAACCATAACAACTTTATTGATTGGTTTTGAAACTTGAGGATTGTTCTCAAGCAAGAGAAACAATCATATATTTTAGACAATCCGATTCCCGATCAACCTAACGAGGAGGATGAGGAGGCCTACCATAATTGGGTGAAATACAGTGTGGACTCGGTCCAAGTGTCTTACCTCATGTTGGCAAGTATGACTCCGGATCTCCAAAAGGAGTATGAACATCATGGAGCATACGACATAATAACCCAGTTGAAGGAAACATTCCAACAACAAGCAAGGGTAGAGCGCTTCAAAATGGTTTGAGCACTCCATGCATGTCGTATGGATGACACCCAATTTGTTTCATCTTATGTACTTAAGATGAAAAGCCACATCAATCGCCTTGAAAGGCTGAATTGTCCCGTCTTGAAAGAGTTGACTACGGATTTGATCCTCAACTCTTTGTCAAAAAGGTTTGACAACTTTGTCATGAATTATAACATGAACGGGTGGGACAAGAACATAAGTTAGCTTCACTCTATGCTCAAAACTGCCGAGGCGGCCATGGGTAAAAGGGTTTTACCCGTTCTCACCATTAATGAAGGTGGGAACAAGAAGTGGCCTCACCCCGCACCAAAGGCAAATGTTGCCAAGGGTAAGGGACACGTTAGGGGAAAGGGAAAGGGAGTGGTAAGAGCACCACCACCAAAACTAGCGGAGAAGAAGCAAAAGGTTGCTTCAAATGACCCATGATTTAAGTGTGGGGAGATTGGACATTGGGCAAGAAATTGTCCATTCCATCTCAAAGAATTGCAGTCTAAGAGGGATGCCGGGCAAACCTCAAGTACAATTTTCATGATTCATATTGATCTAAATTTAATATCCTCTAACACATGGGTATTGGATACCGGATGTGTAACTCACATTTGCAACTTATTGCAGGGGTTCAAAAGAAGTAAGGACTTCAAGAAAGGGGATGTTAGCCTCTACATGGGGAACGGGGAAAAAGTTCAAGTTTAAGGCCGAGGGGACTACATCTTGAAGCTTCCAAATGGTATGGAAGCAATTTTGAACAATATTTTGTATGCTCCTAGTTTGACTAGAAACATTATTTCTGTTGCCCAATTAAGACAATATGGTTATGTTTTAACAATTATTGAAAATGAAATTCATGTTTCTTTAAATGACATATTTTATTTTAAAGCTATTCCTATTAATGGTATTTATGAATTGGTTTGTGAAAACACATTATATGATAGCTCAATGTACCAAACCACCACTAAGAAACTCAAATTGTATTTGAGTGATACCTATCTTTGGCATTGCCGTCTTGGTCATATAAACAAGAAGCGCATACAAATACTTCAAAAGAATGGTCTTTTAAAAGCAGGTGAATATGACTCATTTGATGTGTGTGAATCTTTTTTACAAGGAAAAATGACTAAGGCACCTTTTAGTTGCAAATCCGAAAGGGCAAAAGATTTACTAGGCATCATACGTTCAGATGTATGTGGTCCTTTTAAGCTAATGACTAGGTACCATGAAAGATACTTCATTACCTTTACCGACGACTATAGTCGACATGGTTATGTTGTTGGACCAAAAGAACCAATGAGCCAGATCAGAAAAACCTTCAAGTCCCACAGACATCATAACAACTGAAGAAGTCTACATCAGCTGAAGACAAGGTCTGAAGACAGTCTGAAGACAAAGTCTGAAGACAAAGTCTGAAGACAACAGCTGAAGACAAAGTCTGAAGACAACAGCTGAAGACAAAGTCTAAAGACAACAGCTGAAGATAAAGTCTGAAGACAGTCTGAAGACAAAGTCTGAAGACAAAGTCTGAAGACAACAGCTGAAGACAAAGTCTGAAGACAACAGCTGAAGACAAAGTCTAAAGACAACAGCTGAAGACAAAGTCTAAAGACAACAGTTGAAGACAAAGTCTGAAGACAGTTCTCAGAAGTTGTCATAACAGCTGAAGTAGTTCTCTTCAGTA
>BJCM01229561.1:0-11493 GCA_018326385.1 Flaveria bidentis
AAATAAAACCCAAGTCTAGGGGTAAAAAGTGTCCAAAAGGACAAAATGTTTGAAAAGTGGGTGTAAAAGGTGGTATGGCCGCCCATATGTCACATATCACTGATCTTCGGGTTTTAGAGAGAGAGAGTAGCTGGGAGCAGCAAATTCTCGGCTTTGAAGGAAGAACTTGAAAGAATTCGAATTCAAGGTAAGAATTCATGTTTTTATGGTGTTCTTAACCGGTTATGTCCTCGGGTTTATGCTTATGTGTGATTATATGTGTTCAGGTATGTTTTTAGTGGGTTTCTAGGCGGTTGAATTCAATTTGCAAACGAGTTTGGAAGAAGCCATACTCAAGAGCTGCAAAGTGAGTTCTAGGATGAAGTAAGTCAATGCTCTAGGACCCCCCTTTTATCTGTTTTAACTGATTTTGGGGATGGAATTGCATGATTGTATGTTTTCATTAAACTGGGTTTCGGACCCGCATGTTTGAATGTGTGTAAGATGATGTTATGATGTGATGTATGATTATGTTCATGTTTACTGATGTATGATGATGTTTCTAAGACTTAGGATGTATGATGTAAGCTTAGAACATGATGAACGGTGAATCGAAATTGAAATATGATGTTTAAGGCTCATATGTTATGTTTTAGAACCTGCATAAATGTTGAAAAGTCAATGTGGATGAGGTCAATATGGATGAGCATTGACTAAGTATGGAAATTCGGATGAAGTAAGTCAATGCCGATGAGGTCAATGCGGATGAGCATTGACTAACTATGGGAATGCGGATGAAGTAAGTCAATGCGGATGAGGTCAATGCGGATGAGCATTGACTAAGTATGGAAATGCGGATGAAGTAAGTCAATGCGGATGAGGTCAATGCGGATGAGAATTGACTAAGTATGGAAATGTGGATGAAGTAAGTCAATGCGGATGAGGTCAATGAGGATGAGCATTAACTAAGTATGGGAATGCGGATGAAGTAAGTCAATGCGGATGAGGTCAATCCGGATGAGCATTGACTAAGTATGGAAATGTGGATGAAGTAAGCCAATGCGGATGAAGTGAGTCGATGCGGATGAAGTCAATGCGGATGAACATTGACTAAGTATATGAAATGCGGATGAGTTAGGCAAATGCGGATGACAAATGCGGATGAAGTAAGTCAATGCGGATGAAGTGAGTCAATGCGGATGAAGTCAATTCCGATGAATATTGACTAAGTATATGAAATGGGGATGAGTAAGGCAAATGCAGATGACAAATGCGGATGAAGTAAGTTAATGAGGATGAACAATAAGGTCAATGCGGATGAACACTTAGTAAAATTTCTGACTTTTTGGAGAAAAGGGGGTAATGTAGGTTTTGACCTAGGAGATTCCCGGGGGCTATGTATATTGACTTTTGAGGTCATAGATGTTATGATGGGCACGTAGTGATGTGTGATTGATGCATATGCATAATGTTGATGTATGATGTTGCATGATTATGCATGTTATGTATGTATGAAGTTGCCTTGTATGATGTGATGACTGTATGTTCCTTGTTATGACGTATGTTTATCTTTCCGTTGCTTTACGTGTTATGTTAATGAATGAACCGAAAGTATTATGTAACGTAAAGTGAAAGATAATGAAAGAGGAACATGATGAATGAATGCATGCATTAATGCACGAATGAATGTAAAAAGGCTTGCAATTAAATGTATGGAGGTGCACACCCTATGTAGGTGTTAGCCCAATGGTGTGCGGGTTAGCTACGCCGAAGGATGCACATTGGGGTCCAATCTTTGTGATTGACCATAGGAATGGGATCCTGGCCGCTTGCCCTAGGTACTGGAGTCAGCTTCTTGCACAATGATCGAGGTCTATGAAAGACCTCACGCCCAGTTACCCGCTTCATGCACAATGTTCGGGGTATAGCATATGGCATTGATCCGAAATGAAAGAGAAAAGATAAATGGTGAATGTACTTTCCCTAGGTACTGGTGTCAGCTTCATGCATAATGTTCGAGGTCTGTGAAAGACCTCAGACCCAGTTACCCGCTTCGTGCACAATGTTTGGGGTAATGTATATGTCACTGGAAGTAATGAATGAACAAATAAAAGTTAACGAATGAATGATGAAGATAATAATGATATTATCTATGTGTACGTATGATGTATGATCACGAGCGAATTTAAAGCATAATATGAATTTGAAAGAAAAGTATGTTTTATTTATAAAACATGAACTCACTCAGCAACACTGACTTTTATGCATTTTCCAGTTGGCAGATGAGCATTGCTGAGGATGGCACGGAGTAGCTACTTGGCATGTTGAATGGCATTCTTTATTTAATGTTTTTGCATTGTAATGCGAACGAATGATGTTTTGAAATGAACGCTTGTATTAACTTGAAATAGCATTTGTAATGATATGAAAAGTTATTTTTATGTTCCCGCTGCGATGTTTTATGAATGATTAAATGTAAAGTATATGTTCTATGTGCGATGATTTACCAGCTGTAAGCGTCCCGGAAACGGGGCCTTACAGACAACCTTCATGAAGGCTTTGATATTTTCAAGCTTCTTAGTCGTAGCCTTAATCACCTCAATACTTCCTAACTCTTTCTGACCAATATCACCCTAACAAACGGGCATTCTACATCTCCTACCGTAAAGCATCTCATAAGTAGGCATACCATTGCAAGCATGATAACTATTATTATATAAGAACTCAGCTAACGGTAAGTGGTCATCCCAACTTCCTCCAAAATCAATGATGCATGCCCGAAGCATATCTTCTAGCGTCTGAATCATCCTTTCCGATTGACCATTCGCCTGTGAATGATAAGACGTGCTAATATGTAACTTTGTCCCCATTGCATCATGGAACTTCTTCCCAAATTTAGATGTAAACTAGGTGTCACGATCAGACACAATAGACATCGACACATCATGTTGAGTTACAATCTCTTTAATGAACTTATCCACCAACCTCTTAGATGAATATGTCTCACGGATCGGTAGGAAATGAGAACTCTTCGTCAAACGATTAACTATCACCCATATAGCATCATACCCTTTCGTGATATGTGGTAGCTTTATGATAAAGTCCATGGTGATATACTCCCACTTCCATTATAGCATATTCAACGGTTGGATTTTTCCATAAGGGTTCTAATGCTCGGTTTTCACTTGCAAGCAAGTAAGGCAGTAACTCACATACTCTATCACACTACGTTTCATACCCGGCCACCAATAATCTTTCTTCATGTCTTAATAAATTTTTGTAGCACCGGGATGAATAGAGTATCGAGTCTTATGAGCTTCATCCATAATCTTCCCACGTAGATCCCCATAATGAGGAATCCATTTTCGTCCAAATCGAGTTCTAACACCGTGTGTGTTTCCACCCAACTCCGCGACTAGACCTCTCATCCTGTCGGAGTTAAGATGATTTTCCTTCAACGCCTCATCTTGAGACTCCTTGACCTGCATCATCACGTCAAAGGTCATAATCAACTGATAAGCTTTCATCCGAAATGGCTCGAGTCTCTCCTATCGGCTGAGGGCATCCGCCACCACATTGGGCTTGCCAGGTGTGGCATCTTGGTGTTTGCTTGATATCTTGCACAGTGCATGTAAAACATGATATGAGGCCTAGTGGTTGTGAGGTACATAAGAGTCCCAATCGTAGCCGTGTAAAGGTGTTCATCTATATAGTTCCCCTTAAGATCAGGTCCAAGGGAGTGATTTCTTGCTATAGATGTCTTTACAACCTTATATTCAGTCATGTTGAATCCTGTAAGTATGTCTTGTACATACTTTGAATGACTTATTAAGATGTCATTGTCAACTTGCTTCACTTGAATTCCTAGAAAGAAATTGAGTTCTCCTATGACATTCGTTTCAAATCTATTCTTCATCAAATTCTGAAAGTCATGACAGAGCTTTGGATTAGCTAACTCGAAGATAATGTCATCTACATACACTTGAAACAGCATTAAGTCATTACTTGATCCTTTGATAAAGAGAGTCCCATCTATATTACCTCTCTTTTTGCCATGCTGATAGAGGTATTAAGAGAGTGTCTCATACTACTTCCTTTGATATTAGGCCAACCCATAGAGAGCTTTATCAAGCTTGCAAACATAATCAAGATGATCTGGGTTTACAAAACAAATTGGTTGACATATACCTCTTCATCAATCACCCCATATAAAAAAGCAAACTAGAAATCAAGTTGATAGACCTTGAAATCTTTCGATGCAAGAAAAGCTAGGAATATCCTAACAACAGTCTTGCCACAGGAGCAAAGACATAAGTGTAGTCAATTCCTTCTTCTTGTGTGTACCCTTGTAAAACTTGTGTTGCCTTGGGCTTAATGAAAAGTTCTCTATCATCCTTCTTTTTCCAAAAAACAAACATAGGTTCCAAACCTTTTGTCTTTTGAATTGAAGCAGCTCCTCTTGCATTGATTCAACCCAACTTCCATCCTTCAAAGCCTCATCAATTTTTTTGGCTCTATTTGGGACAAGAAACAAGAGTATAGACAAACAATTATTTCATGGTTTCTCGTCTTGTTCTCAACATCTTGAATGATGTTTGTGGTGGGGCGTGACTTGGGGATCCTAAGTTGAGGGAGCAAAGCAAGTTGACTAGACAGATCTAATTTTGAGAAGTTTTGATTTGGAAATGAAGTGTCTCTTACCACATCAACACACTTATCAAGAGAAGCTTGATCCAATGAGTGTGTGACATTATTGATATTCTCTTTCATGGAGTGGTTAACATCATCACGAAATTATTAATCATGGTCACCACCACCATTTCCTCCTATATTTGAAACTCCTTAATTTGAGTTTTATACCTCTAAGATGGAATTTGTAGGCACCTAAGATGTATCATTTAGATGTATCATGGTTGTGTTGATACAAAACTTCATTTGCATGATTAGTTACCCCTGAAGTTGAAGTAATATTCCTGTTTGGTCTTCTAAGGTCAAATATTAGGTTAGGATCTCCTATTAATAAGATATTTGTAGATCCTAAAACATTCTCACAAGATTTGTAAAAATAGTTGGTCAATAAATCAAGATCAAATAACCAACCAGGAACATAACCTTTGGAGTGTGCTCATTGAAGGTCATATTGGCTGACTCTTCAACTACTCTAGTTTTGAGTTTGTTTACTCTATAAGGTTTATCTTAGAAAGAGTATCCAATAAATTGTCCATCATCTGATTTCTTATCAAATTTGACTACTTGATCTTTGGTATTCAAGATGATTCAAGGACACCCAAATTATTTGGGGAAACCAGTGAAAGGTCTCCATTTGTACCATAATTCATAAAGAGCCTTACATGAATCTTAACCACTAAGACTCTATTCTGAACATAGAAGGGAGTGTTGACAACCTCTATGCAGAAGGTAAGGGGTAGTTTAGAGTTAGACATTATCGTTCTTGCAACTTCAAAAAATGTCATTTATCTCCTCTCAATAACACCATTTTGCTAAGGAGTCCTTGGAGCACTATATTCTCTTGTAATACCATTTTCATCACATGATGTGTCAAGGATTTGGTTCTTGAATTCAATTGCTTCATCATATCTTATAATCTTGACCTTGTAATCATATTGATTCTTAACATTCAGAATGAAGTTCTTCAAAATCTTAGGAGTCTTGTCTTTAGTTCTAAGGAAAAAGACTGAAGTGAATCGTGTGAAATTATCTGTGATAAACAAACAATATGAGCTCTTTCCTAGACTCAATACACTAGTAGGGCCAAATAGATCCATGTGCAATAAGTGTAGGGGAGTAGTGATAGAGTTCTTTTCCTTTGGTTTGTGAGACACCTTGTGTTGCTTCCGCTTCAAGCATGCCACATAGTGATCATCACTTGTAAAATTTTTCTTTGGAGTTCTTTTCTAAAAGAAAGACTTATCATTATTTGCTTTAGATAGAAAGCAAGAAATTTCTCTTGTGGGAGATATTTCTTGTGAATCCATCTTGTACATGTTTCCTTTTCAAGGGGATCTGAGTGGGATATGCTCTTGAGGAATGACCACTTCAGGCTTAAGAACAATGAACTCAGTAAATTGCACCCAACCTCTTTAACAAAGTTTACCTTTTCAATATTAAGCTTACCATTTATGACCATGCCCCTTTAAGTGATGTAACCTCTTGCATCTCCTCCAAAAGCAACTGGCCCTCCATTAACTTTCTCAAAATTTGGAAGCAAAAAGCCATTGCTTGTCATATGCCTCTAACAGTCACTACCTATGATCCATACATTCCTTTTGGTCTTCAGTTGTTCCTACACAAAAAGGCGAAGATTAATTACATTTGGAAACCCAATCCTCATTGGTCTTTCGCTTGTCAAAATAGACTAAAGACAATACAAAAGAAATGATCTTATATTAAGACTTGGAGGGTCATTTGTTGTTGTTGATTAAAAACTTCCATTCACTTGGTCTTCCTTCATCTTCCAAACCATCATTGGAATATTAGACTTGACCTTCAATACTTCAGAAGTTTTAATAACTTTGAAAGTTTTGGTGAGTGATCCTTGGGAAGATCTTTCTTTCACTATATCAAGCTTCAGTGCTTAGGAAGCAATCTGTTCTTCAGAGACCAATTTATCTTCTGAAGGAAAGTTTCCACTTGTCGTCACTTTCACTTGGGACATTCCGAAAGGAAGAGCTATTGCTTTCAATGTTTCCTTCTTATTTTTCTTCTCAGAAGTCGTCTTCTTGGTCTTGTGGCAGTAGTTTTGGGATTGTAGATACATTCCTTGGCAATATGTGAAGTGTTGGAACCTGAAAGGATCATACATGCCAATTCAAGTGCTGGTTGATGGTTGGTCTGCTGGAAATACCACAAGTCTATGAACAAATGCAAAAGAAGAATCTGAAAAGAAGAATACAAATGTTGGTTAACTGCATTTATATATGCGAATGACATAACACAAATGTTAACAAGTATTTGTTCTTCCGCATTAACAAATGTGGATAGCCAGAAACAAATGTTGACAAGTATTTGTACATCCACATTTACTAATGCGGATGCCCGACGACAACAAATGCGTATATGTGTTTTTTCATCATCATTTGTCAACGTTGATGACAAAACACCAATACTGAAGACTAAAAAAATGCAGATCAAGATCAACACATCCGCATTAGTCTATGCGGATGAACAAAAGAAATGTTGATGAAGACTTAGGCTAGTTCTCTGATGTATAGGTCAGGGGTAGTTTAATCATTTTGTAAAAGACATCATGTTAGCCTATAAATAGAATAGAAAACTTTGTATGTGAGGTGACTGTTGATACACATTTTATACAATTAGAATCTTTTGTTTAGTCTTATGTTTACAAGGTGTCTTGTTACTGTTTAATGCTCTTACCCTATCATTCATTGTAACCGATTACCTTCATTAATACAAATAACATTTATGAGTATTTCTTGCATTCAATGTTCCTTGATTGTTTGATTCCGGCTTACAATCATTGACTCAATCATCATATTCGGTCCTTGTTGATTCACATCAACAGAGTATATCATTCTCAAACCCAGTCAATTGGTATCAGAGCTTGGCTCTCGATTCTTCTTCAGATCTGCCTAGATCTGAGCAGAACTCGATTGATCTGGTGATTGAGTTACTAATAACGTGTTCAACTACCTCTACTTAGTAAACTACAAAAATCTCTTCAGCTGTCAATGTTCATCTGTACTCATATTCAAGAACAAACCCGTGAATAGTTGTTACAACAAAAACAAATGAACATTAGCAGATCTGGTTATACATAAGCCTATTTGGACTATTTGGACTAAGTTGAACTTAACAATCAAACTAATCATTATTCAAAAATGATAAAACAACTTATTAAAAATGGATTCACATAATTTCTCTGAACTTGGTCATATTCCAAAACCACCCATGCTTAAACAGAAAATTGAGTTTAAGCAATGGAAAATCAGAGATATGAACTATATTACACGTGTAGATCCGGACTACTGGATTTTAATATGTAAAGACCCTCACATTCCTGGGACACTTTCTGCTGATCAAGCTGCAATATACAAAACCTAAAGAATACCTATTGAGGATCTCACAATTGATGATGATGATTACAATAAGATAGAAGTTAATCTCAATGCTAATTCTATACTCACTCAAGCACTGAAAATGGATAGTCTAAAGAGAATAGAAAAGTATGGAATTGCTATATTTTTTTGGGATGCACTGGTGATAATATGTGAAGGCAGTAATGAAGTGGCTGAAATTAACAAAGACAAGCTGGTGAATGATTTATAGATTATGGGGGTAACATACAAAGTCAAAGAACAGAACAAGAAAATGCTTCACAGTCTTCGAGAAGGTTGGAAACAAAATGTTATAATGCTGAAAAACACTCTTGATCTAGAGAGTACCACCTTGGACATCATGATTGCCAAGATAGAAGCTCTTAAATTTGATGAGAGGAGCAGAAATCTTGGTGGACCTTGAGTTATTGAAACTTATAAAATTCCAATAGACACACACTATGTAGAAAATGCATTCATCACTGAGGATGATGGATTTCTTTCCTCAAGAGACCAAGTGAAGAGAACTGGTTTCATGGCTACTTCATCAAGTAACAAGCCTTCAACACCATCACAACCAACAGGGTTTTCTGCATCTCCCTGAACTACTCCTGAAGACCCAATATCAAAAGAGAAATAGGTCACTTAAAATGCCTTTGTTGATAGCTTTAAAGCTTACTTGGGAGGCAAACTCATTACTGCTTATCTAATTCAGGAGGACTTGGAAGAAATGGATCCAGATGATGTAGAAGAAATGGATTTGTAGTGGCAAATGGCTATGATTGCAATGAGAGCCAAGAAGTTCTTCAGAAAAGGAAGAAAGCTTAACCTCAATGAAAACAACAAACTTGGATATGATAAATGCAAGGTAAAGTGTTTCAATTGTGGCATGACTGGCCACTTATCTAGAGAATGTAATGCTCCCAAAAGAAACAAAAATTTCCAAAGGAATTCTCAGGGTCAGTCATCTCTACAACCAAGCACAAGCTTTCACTCCAACAATCAGCAACAACAGTATCATGATCAACAACATCAACAACCATATCAGAGTCAGTCACAATTGACTAATGAAGCTCATGGAAGCAGTCAGTCATCCTCAAATGCTCTTGTCATCAGACAAGATGGAGTATGTGATTTAAGTCTATATGTAGATGAAGTGAAGCCTCAATTTCAGAGTCATGCACTCATGCCACACATCAATAAAGGTCCATCTCCTATGCCATTTGAGATGAAATCCAACCTTTGTAGTGATAAATGCATTACTGAACTGCAAGGTTATCATGAGCACAATAATAAACTAGCTGATAAAATAAAAGAAGAAAAGGTCAAGTTATAGATGCTTAAGAAAGAAATTAAAGGCTTTGAAATTAAAATCAAATCTCTCATCTCTAACATTGAAAAATTGAATGGTGAGAAGTACACTCTGCAGTTGAGAATGAGCAACTAACTCAAAAAGTTAGCTCAATCAAAAGATGAACAAACACTTACTTAAGTGAAACTTGAGAAGTTTTAATTGTCTTTAGTAAGCTGCAATAGATGCTAGACTCACAAAAAGATCCCACTGATATGTCTGGGATTGGGTATAGTACTTGTCACCCATCCTACAATGACACCTACACTAACATGCCTAAATCTGTCACACTCAAAAAGCAAAATGAACCTAATACTATTGAACCAAAAACAATAGCAAAACAAGTCACAAATCCTCAAAACAAACCAAATATTTACATTGAAACAAATGACAAGAAAATTGAATTAGGTCACCCAATTAAAATCAAGTAGTGTTTGAGACAAGACAATGAATGTCATTTAACCATCAAGCCCAATCAAAGCCATTGTCCCATTTATGAAATTTATATCTGCAATTTCAAAAAGGAAGAAGATAGTTATGGCTTTAGTGAAATCTTCTAATTATGTGATTAAATCTCCAAAAATTTCAAGCAAATTAGACAAGGTTTCACTACCAAAGAAAAGCAAAATTTCACTGATTTCAAAAGGTAAAATTTAGTCGGACCACCAATCATCAAAATAAAAATAAGGAGTAGGTTTTGACATACGTAAAAGGGAGCATGTAAATCAGATTAAAGAAGAAGTAAAGAAGAGGTTGAAGAAACAAAAACAACCTAAAATAATCAACAAAAGTAGTGTCGTGAAACAAACTACTAAAGGGGCTGATTTTGCTTCTTCCCTTAAACCAAAGATTATGACTTAGTTGAGAACGGATAAATCAATTAAGTTAGCAACAACAAAATCAGATTCTAGAAATAAACATATGTATTGTGACATTTGTGAAATGTCTAATCACAAAACATAAGAGTGCTTTTTCAATCAATATTGCTCTATATGTGACATGAACAATCATTCCACCAAAAACTACTATTTTAATTAATACTATTCAGTCTGTGATATGAACAATCACAATGTTGGACCAAAAGAACCAATGAGCTAGATCAGAAAAACCTTTAAGTCCCACAGACATCATAACAACTGAAGAAGTCTACATTAGCTTAAGACAAAGTCTAAATACTAAAGCTGAAGACAAAGTCTGAAGACAAAGTCTGAAGACAAAGTCCGAAGACAAAGTCCGAAGACAAAGTCCGAAGACAGTCTGAAGACAAAGTCTGAAGACAAAGTCTGAAGACAAAGTCTGAAGACAAAGTCTGGAGACAAAGTCTGAAGACAAAGTCTGAAGGCAAAGTCTGAAGGAAAAGTCTGAGGGCAAAGTCTGAAGGCAAAGTCTGAGGGCAAAGTCTGAAGGCAAAGTCTGAAGGCAAAGTCTGAAGGCAAAGTCTGAAGGCAAAGTCTGAAGGCAAAGTCTGAAGACAAAAGCTGAAGACGAAGTCTGAAGATAGTCTAAAGATCAAGTTCAGAAGTTGTCATAATAGCTTAAGAAGTTCTCTTCAGTAGTTGTGATGGTTTACTTTTTAGTAGTTGTCTTTACTTTTTCAGTAGATTGTAATCAGTAGTTTAGTATAGTGTAAAACATCTGAAGTTCTTACACTTCAGATGTTGTAGTTTCAGTAGTTATAGAATTAGCTGGTACTTAAGCTTTTATTGTAAGATGTCCTCAGTTGTTGTGGACATCTTCAGTAGCTTTCAGTTATTTTCAGTTGTTTGTATAATCTGTTAGATGTCACTATCAGGTGACATCTGCTAACGTCACATTCCTCTATAAAAGGAATGTTGACCTAATTTGTAAGAGGTGAAGCTTATGAATGAATGAAAAGATTATCTTTTTCAGAAAACTTTCTCTCTCTATAACCGTCACTGCTTGATTGAATATTCATCTTATTCTTGCTTAAATTTCATCTAATTCTAGTACTATTCCGCTACAAATCATAACCTAATTGATCAAACTAGATCTTAGATCCTTTCAAATGGTATCAGAGCTGGTTAATCATTGATCGATTTAACAATTGATCATTGAAACTGCTCTTTT
>BJCM01229564.1:0-11265 GCA_018326385.1 Flaveria bidentis
ACAATTATAGACAATGATATGATAAATCATAATCGCAGTGGATGAAAGCTCAAATATAACAAAAAATAGCTTTTGGTTGAAGAAAACTTGATAAAACCGAAGCCAAAATAAGAACGTTAATGAAGTCTGTCGAATACGATATCATCATACTTTATAAAGACAAATCGCAAGGATCGTAAAGCTGAGATGTTTGAGAAATATTTTAAAAGCATGTATGATTTCATATCCAAAAATAGATACCCATGAATTACTTCAAATTAGAGAGTAGTCGATAAAAAAAACTCGTAACTTTTATCAAGAGTCAAATATAAACCGAGTATTTAATGAAAACACACAATCAAAAAATCAATTTCATAGACGAAGAAAATCATATATGATTTTTACAGTTTTTTGTTGATAAATTATTTAAAGAAAGAATAAATATCAGGTATGATTTTATTTCCAAAAAAATTATGCTCTAATTTAGGGGTTAAATTTCCAAATTTTATTTAAATATCTCTTGTATAATGAGTTGACTTTTAATCCAATGAACCTAAACTAACATAAAGAACAGATGCATAATTAGAAGGAAAATAAAAAAATAGAACCCTAAGAGAATGTCACGTGACACCGAAGTTATTGTTTTATTAATAAGTATATATATATAATTTATGTAATCTGATTGTATCTTATATGATGGATTGATGATTGTAAATATATCACATTCACTATGTATTATATATCTATGTCCCGATTTCTGTTTTACTTAGAAAAGCCCTTTACAAACTCAATGAGGAGCATCTCTATTTTAGTCCTCTTTCTACTTGCAAACATAATCACTTTTTGTTCGGGTAAATTTATATTTCCTTTACATTATTTTTGCATATAAGCACAAAATTTATCTTACCATATCATTGTTGTTGTGTGGATGTAGGAAATAACTCAAATGAGTCACCAACCGAAGAAAATGGACTTTGCATAAAAAAGTTTAAGATATTTTGCACTGACAGAGATTGCGATCGGAGATGCAGAGAGGAATGGGATAGAGATTCTCATGGGAGGTGTATGGATACTATTAATTGTATATGTACTAAGCCCTGTTTAAATGAAAAATTATAATTTGATTCAAAGTTAGTTATCTGAAAAATTATAATAATCAAAATCATTATCCTATGATCGATAATGATATATACTATTAGTTTAACCAATTACATTCTTAAATTTCACTTTCACTGCCATGATCATTCCAGATTGTATAACCATCATAAAATAACACTCAATTTACACTCGAATTTCATTTAATTTCACTTGTACATTTTCTTATTTCATTTACAACCATTAGTATATATATAATCGAGTGAATATTTAACGTAAATCATGATTATGATATTGTGTTGTTATTGGCTACATAACTAAAACTTCAAAGTGTCGTTAAATAATCTGTTATTATTAGTTTCTATTGGTTATAATTAAAATACAAATTTTCTTAATATCAAGTTAAGGTTTAAGCATTCGATAAAACTAATGTTAAATGCAACCAACTTAAAAAAGTAATATTATTAGTAATTTTAACTCGAGAGATGTGGTAGTAAACCTCTTTATGACAAAATATAAAAGCTTATTTTACTACGATACTAAGTCTAACAACGTAAAAAAACACCGTGTAACCAACGAATATTGACATGGAATGTAGTACCATATAATAATATTAGAAAAAAACCAATCACTAATGATAAAAGTCACCAAAGAAACCCTTTATAAAACACGGTGGAGAAGCAGGTGGAGATAATTTAATCAAAATAATAATAATAAGTAATAATCAAAATATCAATAAAAAACCTTCTGCATTCCATTTCCTAGGGGCTAATAACCTACAACCATCACGTAACTTTTAATTATTTCTTATAATGTATACTAGAAGTATTCAAGTGCGTGTGATGCACAAAATGTCTTAAACTGCATTATATATTTCTCTTTTGATGTTCACATTCATAATAGCAAAAGCTAGTGTTTTTTAACAACCTGCACGTGGGGCGTGCTAGTGGCGGAGCTTCGGTGTTTGCATAGGGGGCGGGGTTGAAATTAATTTTTTTAGGGTGGGTTAACTCTTTATAACTAATAAAATTTAGGGGCTGTTTGATTTTTCTTACTCGGTCAGAAGGTGGTGACCGGGTAAAAGGTTGCTCCAAATCTGACCGGGTAAGAGGTTGCTCCAAATCTGACCGGGTAAGAGGAAAAATAGGCATGGGTTAGTGGTGTCGGATCGGGTAAGACGCAAAAAAATGATAATCAAATACGCTGACCGACCAAAATGTCTGACCGGGTCAGAAGCAAATCAAACAGCCCCTTACACTATCAAACAAAAAATTTGCACTACCAACCAAAAAATAACTATTGACGAAAAAAAGAGAGGGACGAGACCCCTTCAATGCTTCGCCCCTAGGCGTGCGCCACACACAGATATTTTTTGCCCTACACTGTACATGATAGATTTTGTCTATTTAACAATGTTTTCAAAACCGGATCGGACGTCGAACCGGACGCCTTACTGGTTTGGTGGTAGGACTGGTTGGACCGGATTTAACTATATTTTAATTATATTTATATATGTAGTTACATATAAGTAATTTATATATGATTTATATATATATTTTATAGTTATATATAAAACTTAACTATATTTGTATATCTAACAAACTAATTTATGGTTTAACATCCGTTTTACCCATTAAAATCGAAAAAAAAACAAAAACCGGTCCGAACCGGTCCGGTTTCCCGGTCCGACCAGCGGTTCGGGAAGAACCGGCCAGTTCGACCGTTCAAAACCTATTCATAGCGACCTGGACCGATCCCCGGTCGGACCGGCTGGACCGATCCCCGGTCGGACCGGCTGGACCGATCCCCGGTCGGACCGGCTGGTCCAATCCGGTCGCGAAAACACTGCTATTTAACGTTTATATTCTTGGATAGTGTTCTATAATGACAAACGAAATTAACAGCTAGTGACGGTTTCAAAAGACTTCTTTTTTCAAAAGGCGTGTTCTTCTTCCGGTGACTTAAGCTGGCTTCTATTTTACATTTACATTCAACAGTATGCTCTTGGAATAGCAAAAAGAAAAAGGTTAGCAATTTCAAAATGTCTATTCAACCACTGGTCACTTGTTCTTGTCCTTTTTGCCCGTCGGTGCATTGGCGGCTGCAAAAGAAGGATGTATTAGCCATCTGTGTAGTATATATATGGTTTCTAAACATATGATTAGTGTTTATATACATATTAGATCAGGTCTTTGTATGCGTTGCTGTTGTGCTGTTAGCGTTTTAGGCTATGTTTGTTATTGTAAGCTTCATTTGTGAGTTGAATGTTAGATATTAGTGTTTAAACCATTTACCTTCCGTTTTTTAACATGTTGTTTCCATTTATTGGAATTTTAAACATGTTATAATGGAACATCACTTTAGTGCTAAGTATTATCATCTACTCAAATAACATGTGTTGCTGTCCGCTAATCAAGCCAATATTATTAAGACTAACACATTCTCATCATGCTCATTAGTGCAAAGTTTTATAATTTACTCAAAAGGCATGTAGTGTGTTGCATCCAGAAAGGATCATACATGCCAATTCAATTGGTGAGTTGATAGTTGTTCTGCTAGATTCCCACAAGTCCAAGTATTAATGCGAATGAAGATTCTGCAGTAGAAGATTAAGTATTGGATTTCCGCATTTGTTAATGCGGAAGGCAAAGAACAAATGCTGACAAATGTTTGTTCTTCCGCATTAACAAATGCGGGAGACTATAAGTAATGCGAACAAGATTCTGTTCATCTGCATTTGTCAATGCAGATGACCGGACAAGAATGCACACAAGTATTTGTTCATTCGTATTACCCAATGCGGATGACCAACATACTAATGCGGATGATCAAGTGAGGAAATGCAAATCAAGTCCATCTCATCCGCATTTGCCAATGCGGATGAATAAGATGAAATGTGGATCAAGACTTAGACTAGTTCTGATGTATAGGTCAGGGGTAGTTTAGTCATTTTGTAAAAGGGCATCTTGTCTGCCTATAAATAGAATAGAAAACCTCGTACATTAGTGGACGGTTGATAGACAATTAGAACATATTTGGTCTTTTAGGTGTATCATTACTGTTTTATGCTCAAACCCTAGCATTTACTGTAATCATCATCTCATTCAATACAAACATGCATTTATAAGTATTTCTTCTACATTGAATGTTTATTGATTGTTTGTTTCCGCCTTTCAATTACTAACTCAATCATTATATTTGATCCTAAGTGAGAATCTCTATCTCACTACCCAGTCAATTGGTATCAGAGCTTTGGCTCTCGGTTCTTTTTCAGATCTACCCAAGACCTGAATAGAACTTGATCTATCTAGTGATTGAGTTGCTAATAGAGTATTCTATCATCTCTACTTAGTAAACAACAGAAAATACTCTTAAAACAACCTTTTGTCAACACGTTCTCACCGTCAAGAACTATACACAAAACCTACAGATTCATACGAAGAACAAGAATATAACAAAAGTTGCGACAGAAACCAAGAAACATCAACATATCTGATTTACTAAGCATTTGTTGAACGATTTGGACTATTCCGACTAATTAATCTTAAAACTTACCTAATCTATATTTATACAAGTTAAAACACTTTGTTAAAATGGATTCACATAGTTTTTCAGAATTTGGTCATACTCCAAAACCACCAATGCTTAAACATAAATCTGAATTTAAATAATGCAAAATCAGATTCATGAACTATATTACAGGTGTAGATCCAGATTATTGGATTTCAATTTGCAACGGACCGTACATTCCGGTTACTCTATCTGCAGATCAAGCTGCCATCTACAAAACATCAAGAATCCCAATTGAAGACTTGACTCTCGATTATGATGACTATAAGAAAATCAAGATTGATCTCAAAGCTTACTCCATTCTTACTCAAGCACTCAAGATGGATGTACTAAAAAGACTAGAAAAGTATGGAACTGCCAAAGATGTATGGGATGCACTGCTGATGACGTGTGAGGGAAGCAGTGAAGTTGCTGAAATTAACAAGGATAAACTTGTTAATCAATATAAAACATTTCATCACTCCAAAGGGGAGTCCATCTATAAACAACTCCATAGATTTATGAAACTAGTGACCGACTTAGAGATAACAGGAGTTACCTACAAAGTCAAGGAGTTGAACAAGAAAATGCTGCACAGTCTTCCTAAAAGCTGGAAATAAAATGTGACCATACTAAAAAATACTCTTGATCTTGAGAGTACTACTTAGGATATCATCATAGCCAAGATAGAAGATTGGAGCTTGATGAAAAAAGCAGAAATCTAGTAGGACCAAGAGTGATTGAAGCATACAAATTTCCATCTGACTCTCATACTATGGAAAATGCCTTCATTACTAAAGAAGATGATTTTCTTTCCTCAAATGATCACGTCAAGACCACTGGATTCATTGCAGCTCCACCTATCAACATGCCATCAACATCATCCCAATCAACAGGATTATAAGCAACTTTTCCAAACACCCCTGATGATATAAGATCTGAAGAACAAAAGGCTACTTACAATGCCATTGTTGCAAGCTATGAAGCTTATTTGGGAGGAAGACTCATATTTGCACATCTGATCCAAGAAGACTTGGAGGAAATGGATCCAGATGATGTAGAGAAAATGGATTTACAATGGCAAATGGCCATGATTGCTATGAGAGCAAAGAAGTTTTTCAGAAAAGGTAGAAAGCTAAGCCTTAATGAAAACACAAAGCTTGAATATGACAAATCCAAGGTGAAGTGCTTCAACTGTGGCATGACTGACCACTTCTCTAGAGAATGCATTGCTCCCAAAAGAAACAACAACTTCCAGAGGAATTCATAGAGCCAGTCATCTTCATAACCATGGAAGCAGTCAGTCATCTGTAAATGCTCTTATGATCAAACAAGATGGAGTACGCGACTGGAGTCTGTATGCTGAGGAAGTAAAGCCTCAATTTCAAAATCATGCACTTATGGCTCACATCAATGATGGTCCATCTCCTATGCCATCTGAGGTAAAATCTAACCTGTGTAGTGATAAATGCATTGCTGAATTGCAAGGTTATAGAGAATACAATCATAAACTAGTAGATAAAATAAAAAAGGAAAATATGAAGTCAGAGATGGTGAAAAAAGAAATAAAAGGCTTTGAAATTAAAATAAAATCTCTCATCTCTGACATTGAAAACCTGCATTGTGAAAAGTACACTCTTGCAACTGTGAATGAGTAACTGACTGAAAAGTTAGCTCAATCTAAAGCTGAACATACACTTACTGAAGTGAAACTTGAAAAGTTTCAACTGTCTTTAGTCAAGCTGCAAGAGATGCTTGATTCTCAAAAGGATCCCAAGGACATGTCTGGGATTGGGTATAACTCATGTCCTCCACCATACAATAACAACTACACTGTCATGCCTGAATCTGTCAAACTCAATGAGACAATTGAAACTAAAACTATGGAACCAAAATCTATAGTAAAACAAGTAACCAATCCTCAAAACAAACCTGATGTTTATATTGAAACAAATGAGGAGAAAATCATATTAGGTCATCCAATCAAGATTAAAGAGTGTTCAGACAAGACAGTGAGTGTCATTAAACCTACCAGTTTAATAAAGGCTATTGTTCCTTTTGTGAAGTTCATACCAACCATTTCAAAAGGAAAGAAAAAGTTTATGAAGTCAGTGAAACCATCTGATGAAAGCAGTTCTGATAATAAGAGCAAATCTCCAAATAATTCAAGCAAATCAGACTAGGTTTCACTGCGAAAGAAACATAATAGCTCACCTATTTCAGAAAATAAAATTCAGTCTAGCCCATAATCTTCAAAATCAAAACAAGGAGTAGGTTTTGATATATGCAACAAAGAAGATGTTGATCTGTTTGAGAAAGAGATAAAGAAAGGGGTGAGGAAACTAAAACAACCTAAAATAGTCAACAACAGTAGGGTTATTAAGCAAACTACAAAAAAGGCTGATCTTGATTCATTCCCTAAGCAAAAGACTACAACACCATTGAATGTGGGCAAATCACCTAAACCCACCAAACCAAAATCTGATCCAAGAAACAAACAAATGTACTGTGACATATGGAACATGTTTAATCACAAAACAGAAGAGTGCTTTTTCAACCAGTATTGACTATCTGTGACATGAACAATCATTCCACCAAAAACTGCTACTTTAACAAATATTGTTAAGTCTGTGATGCAAACAATCACAATACATCTGATTGTTACTTCAATCAGAAAGGATTGAGAATTCCCTAAAACAAGCCCATCTCAAAAAGTTCAGCTTTGAAACACACTGTCAGACCTCATTTTTACAACAGTCAATCTAGGATAACTAGATCAACAAATGACAGGAGCAACTTGAAGGAATTGTGGAATGGTCAAAGAAAACACCAAACAATGAAACCCATACTTGACCTTCCCAAACCAAAAGTATTTTTTGATATTGAAAAATAGGTTAAATTTCTAGAAAGAAACATAGACCAAAGGTTTCATTACTCCTCTGATTCTTCAGTAGATGTTGATGAGATGACTCAATCAAGTTACTACGAAAAATCTTCCAGGACAACTCCATCTAAATCACAATTTAAAGGGAAATACCAAGAGCTCACTATCATGAATACGATCGGGAAACCCAAGACCATTATAGCTTGGGTTCCTTATTCTAATTAGTTCTTTTTGCTTGCAGGTTCATCCACACAGGTCCAATAGCTTATGGTATGTGGACAGTGGATGCTCCCTACACATGTCTGGAGATCGTTCCCTCCTTCATGACTTCAAGCATATACAAGGAATTACTATAGCATTTGGAGGAGATTCACAGGGTGGAAGAATTACAGGTGAAGGATCTGTGACAAATGGGATGCTGAGCTTTGACAAAGTGAACTACTATGAACAGTTGAACTTCAATCTGCTAAGCAGGCCTCAGATCTGTGACAAGAAATATTCAACTCACTTTATAGACACTCATTGGTACATTCTGAAACCTGGATTTCAGATCTTTGAGGAATGGGTTCTCCTAAAGACCCTGAGGAAGAATAATACTTATGTTTTAAACCCATGTTCTCCATCACCTAAAGAAGAAACATGTCTTTTGTCAAAAGCATCATTTTATGAGTCACAACTTTGGCACGGACCTTTAGGGCACACAAACTTTAAAAACATGAACAGATTGGTCAAAGGAAACCATGTCATTGGTCTTCCTCAAAAGGAATTTCATTTTGTTGATCACTGTTTAGCGTGTCTCAAAGGAAAACAACACAAATCTTCTCATAAATCCAAGCTGGTGAACACAAACAAAACTCCATTGAAGCTACTTCATATGGATCTGTTTGGACCAACTCATGTCATGAGTATTGGAAAGAAACAATATTGTTTGGTAATCATTGATGATTTTTCAAGATTCACATGGTTCTTTTTCTTACTTCATAAAAATGTGGCATCCCAAATAATTCAAAATTTTATCACAAAAATTGAAAACCAACTTGACCGTAAGGTCAAAACAATAAGAAGTGATAATGGTACCGAATTTAAAAATGAGAACATGAGTTCATACTGTACAACCAAAGGCATTGCTCATCAATTCAGTACAGCTAGAACTCCTCAACAAAATGGGGTAGCTGAAAGGAGAAATAGAACACTACTTGAAGCAGCAAGAATAATGCTAGCCGATGCTAAACTGCCTATTACCTTCTGGGCAGAGGCAGTTAACACTTTGTGCTTTGTGCAAAATCAAACTCTGATTGTAAAAGAAAGTCACATGACTCCTTATGAACTAATGTTTCATAGAAAACCATTCATTGGATTTTTCAAGTCATTTGGTAGTCCTGTCTTAATATTAAACACCCGAGACTATTTGGGAAAATTTTCATCCAAGTCTGAGTCAGGATTATTCGTAGGTTATTCTTCAGTTTCAAAGGCTTACAGAGTGTTTAATCCTAGGTTAAACATTATTGATGAATCAACTAATGTTCAATTCAAAGAACATTCATTTCTCAAATCTACAAATGGTCCCGACTGGTTGTTTGATATTGACTCTTTTACAAAATCATTTGATCAATTTCACTTGTCTGATGCAGGAAACAAACATTCAACTGAACCTTATTCAGGAGTAGAACAAAATGATGACTTTCCAATGATACCTCTATCATCCACTCCACATCTGAATGAAGATGTTCCACTACATGCTGATCACATCAGGCAATCATCACAAAATCAAAGTTTATCAACTAAAGCTGGTCCAAGCTTGATACCTTCACCATCTGAAGATCCATCAACTGAAGGAAGAACTCAAGATCAAGTTACACCTCCAGTTGAAATTGAAAGAACATCAAATGATTGTAGCAGTCAATGTACTGCAGATGCTGAAGCAGTCATAGAAACTCAATCAGATTATCTTCATAACTCACCAACAGTACAAGATGAAGGTGCCCCCAACCATAATGAACTGAATGTCTCTAATCTTGATGTAACCATTGCTGGTGACTCCATTGAAACCACTAGAATACACAAGAATCATCCAGTTGAAACCATTATTGGTGAACTTCATGAGAGGGTGACAAGAAGCAAGTCCAGTATTGCAAACATTTGTTTGTTCTCATGCTTTCTCTGTCAAATAGTACCCAAAAACATCAAAGAGGCTCTTCAAGACAATTGCTGGATTGAAGCAATACAGGAAGAATTGCTTCAATTCAAGAAGCAAGAAGTATGGCAATTGGTAGATCTTCTCGACGGACAATACCCTTCAAGAAGCATTCTTGGTCCTTCTTTCACTTTCTGATGTGCCACCCATAGCAGATGCACCTCCTTCTCCTTCATCATCATCATCACCTTCATCAGCATCGTCACCTTGATCATCATCATCATCACTGTCATCATCATCACACCATCATCTCCATCTCCTTCTCTGATCTTTAGTGGCTCATCTTTGGATCCTTTGAGCCTCAACATGAGTTTCTTGTTCTGAGCCTCTAAGTTCTGTATCCTCTGTACAGAGGATGTCTATGTCTCTCTCATCTCTCCAATCTTAAAGCTCTGAGCCTCAATCCTGTGGGCTTGGGAGGCATTGAGCTCCATCAGCTGATTAAGCTGAGTAGCTCTCTATTCATCCGTCGCCAGCAGCTTCAATACTAACTGATTTAGGTTAGCGAGCTGCTCCTCCAACCCAACAAATGGGTAAGAAGATCCAAAAGTAGGTGGGACCTGTGATGAGGTCACGACTCCATAAGAGGTGGTGGTAGTGGTGGATGTGGAGAAGATGGGTGGAGTGGTAGTGGTGGTGGGTGGAATGGTTGTAGTGCTGGTAGTGGTGGTGGGTGGAATGGTTGTAGTGGTGGTAGGTGGAATGGTGGTAGTGGAGGTAGGTGAAGCGGTGGTAGTGGTGGCTGTAGTAGTGACAAAAGTGAGTCTGTGCTTCTTCTTCTTCATGCCGTGGGGCTAGGCCATCCTCTTCTTCCTCGATCCTATCGAAGAGGATGCTCCCCCTAGAACACGGCTTGGAGGATCGGGAGCATATGTAGGGTCAGTAGCAGTCTCTCCCGACCCACCGGGGCGTTCACCGACCGCCTGGAGCCCTCGTTCTGTGGGAACGACTTTACTTCCCACAGTTCGAGTAAGTCCTGATGGAACCTAGCCGAGTCTGTCCCTCCTTGGGTAGATGGTGGAGATGTAACATCAGCAGCAATGGCCCTAGTTTGAGAGGGACCTGTATCTCCACCATCACCACCATCATTGTCATCTGAGTCATCGATCGGGAGCACAATCTGCTTGGTGTCTGAATCACTGTCATCGTGGTGCCACTTTCGCCTAGCTGGCACCACATACTCCTCCAGGGCCAGATGCCCAAACAGTCTCCTGACGGGGGGCTTGACCTGCTTGCCCCTATATACCTTCATCCGTCCTAGAGTGGTGTCATCCATCACCTCTAGGATCACAACATCATCTTTCTCCTTTGGCAGTGACGGGAGCTTCTAATCGATAATTAGCTGAATAAACCTTGGGTACATGCAAAAACTATCCTTCCCCTTGGCCTTGATGTTCTCCACCAAGTAGGTGAAGATCATCCTGGAGAAGCTGAACGGGTGGTTCAGCACTAACGCAGCAAATGCATTCTGCATCTGATCAGACAGCTCATCAAATCCTCCCTTCCTCGAGGCTATACACCGTAGAAGAACATGGGCAAGGTACTTGAACTGGTGGCACAAGTT
>BJCM01229565.1:0-16364 GCA_018326385.1 Flaveria bidentis
AGTTTGAAAGAATATATACACATATATATTAATTTTTATGTGAAGGATGATGAAGAACAATAGAGCAAACAAAACAAAAAAAGAAGAAAGAAAATAAAAAAATATAAACAATATATACATAAAATAGTTTGAAAGAATAACGGTTTTAAAATGATATTAAACCCAACATAACGATCAATTCATAAAAACGAGGTTTATCAAATGTTTTAGTGAAAAGATCCGCTTTTTGATTTTTTGTGTCTAGTGGAATAATATCAATAAAACCCTTTTCCTGAGCATCACGGATCGCATGAATTCGTGTCTCAATGTGCTTGGTTTGGGACTGATGAATAGGGTTCTTGGCGATGCCAATGGCTACTTTATTGTCATAGAATAACGGTGTATGGAGAAAGTTGATCCCATAGTCAATCATCTGGTGCTGTATCCAGAGCACTTGTGAACAACAGCTGAAAGCAACGATGTATTCTACTTCTCCCATAGAGAGAGACATTGGTCTGTTTCTTGCTTTGCCATGAAACTAGACAATTGACTAAGTATGACATCCTCTAGTAACCGACTTTCGGTTTAACCTGAAACTATTAGAATCACTATCATAATAGGCATGTAAATCAAAATTCCCCCCATAAGGATACCAAAGACCTAAACGAGAAGAGCCTTTAAGATAACGAAAGATTTGTTTTACAGCCTTTTCATGAGACTCTTTCGGGGTAGATTGGTATCGAGCACAATATCCTACAACAAAGGTGATGTCAGGACGACTTGTTGTAAGATACATAAGGGAACCGATCATGGATCTATAGAGACGAGGATCAATAGGTATCCCGTTTTCGTCAGGAGTGAGGCACGTTTGAGCAATAAATGGAGTCATTTTAGGAGAAGCTTCATCCATCTTGAATTTATTCAAAATTTCTTTAACATACTTCTCTTGATAAATGAGAATACCCTCTGGCTTTTATTCTACCTATAGCCCAAGGAAAAAACACATCTCCCCCATCATGCTCATTTCGAAGCGACTACGCATCACCTCCTCGAACTCCCGACACAATTGAGGATTGGTGGAGCCAAATATAATATCATCAACATAAACTTGTACAATAAGCATTTCACCATCCACTTCCTTCTTGAATAAAGTTATATCAATGGTGCCAAAAGAAAATCCATTGCTTAAGAGATACTGTGTTAGAGTCTCATACCAGATCTAAGGTGCCTGATGAAGACCATAAAGGAACTTATCAAGTTTGTAAACTTTGTCAGGAAAGTCAGCATCCTCAAAACCTGGTGGTTGACACACATAGATCTCTTCATCAATCTCTCCATATAAGAATGCACATTTGACATCCATCTGATAGACTTTGAACTGCTTATGAGCGGCATGAGCTAGAAAATTATGATGGCTTCAAGACGGGTGAAAGGAGCAAAGACTTCGGTACAGTCAATCCCTTCTTCTTGAGCAAAGCCCCGACCACCAATCGGGACTTGTTTCTTACCATAATGCCACGGTTATCAGGTTTGTTCTTGAACACCCATTTCATGCCAATTGGGCAGTTGTTTGGTGGAAGGTCGACTAGGGTCCACACCTTGAGTTTCCTGAACTTTACAGCTCTAATTGCATCGATTCAACCCAGCAAGGGTCCTGAAGAGTCGCATGAACATTGTTTGGGACGAATTGGGATATAAAACAAGAGTATAAACAAACGTTAATCAAACCAGATTGACTCCGCGTCTGAACTCCATCGGTGATAGATCCTATGATGTTATCATGTGGATGATCTTTCAGGGTTTTGAAATCAGAAGGCATGGGTAGGATATTTGATGACGGTTTGCTAATTGGTTGTTGATGGATGGATGAGGGTGAGGTTGATGGTAAGGTAGAGTCAATTGGAGAGATAGGTGATACCGATTGAGATAAGGCAGATGTAGGTGTGGAGGGAAGGGATGCAGAAACAGGTGGAGGTGGAAGGTCAAATGATGAAGATGAAGATACAATTTCAACTGATGTATCATCGTTTGTAGATGTAGTAGGAGGGTCTTGAGGTATGACAGGTATAGAAGTTGGAGGAATGGTATTTGTTTGAACATAGGAGCTAGACGCATCATCGTCGAAACTGGAAGATTAGAAGAGTTAAACACCATATCAGAGTCAAAGAACCATGTTGGTTCAGATTGAACATCAAAGAAATTAGATTCCTTCCAATCAATATAAAAGGATTCTTGAACAATTCATGTTCTCTTGTTATATGCCCGATAGGCTTTTTGAGAAGAGGAATAGCTGACGAAGTAACATTCATCAGACACAGCACCGAATTTCGTCTTCTGCGCCTGAGTATTCAATAAAGTGCACGAACAACCAAATGGACGAAAAAAGTCAATTAAAGGCTTCCTCTTATGAAATAATTCATAAGGTGTCTTCATTTTGTCTTTGACTATCAACACCCTGTTCAGAAAATATGAAGCATAATTCATAGCCTCAGCCCAAAAGATGATGGGTAAGGACGATTCAATCAACATTGTACGAGCAGCTTCAATAAGAGTGCGATTCTTTCGTTCAGCCATGCCATTCTGTTGAGGAGTCCTTGCAGCACTAAATTGTTTTAAAACTCCCTTGGCAGCACACAACGAATCAAAGATCTGATTCCTAAATTCATTACCGTTGTCACTTCTGATTGCTAAAACCTTCCTCTTGCTTATCGTCTCAATTGAAAGTATTAACTTCTACAACTCCTTAGCAACCTCTCCCTTGTGGGAAAGAAATCTTACCCAAGAATACCTGGAAAAATCATCTGTTATCATGAGACAGAAAGATTTTTCAGCAATTGATTTAACACTGATTGGGCCAAACAAATTGGTGTGTAACAATTCGAGGGGATTACATATGGTATTTTCGAGTTTTGGCTTATGTGGTTTCTTATGTTGTTTGCCTTTGGCACATGCCATACATTTTTACGCCACAGAAAAATCTTTTAAAGGAATTCCCCTAACAAGATTGTTTTTAACTAATTTGTTTATACTTTTTAAATTAACGTGGCTTTGGACAGAGGACATGTAACAGTAGATGTTGACTCCCTTGAACCCATGTTTAAAAGATATGTGTCATTCTTTCTTGGTGCTCGCATGAGTACCATCTCATCTGGAATATCAATCTCAGATACTTAAACAAGACCGGAATATCTTTATCACAAATCTGAGAGACACATAACAGATTAAATGCAAGCTCAGGTACATAATTGACTTTCTCTAAAGTTAGAGAGCCATTGGAAACTTCTCCTTAACTGATCATTTTCCCTCCTTTATTGTCGCCAACAAATGTGACATAACCTCCATTTATTATCCGATTTTGGTCAATAAGTCCTTGAGCCCCGTCATATGTCTGGAACATCCACTATCCACATTCCATACACTGTTTACGGCCTTCGTGGATGAATCCTGCAAAAATATCAAAACACAGGTTAACTAGGTTATAGGAACTCTAATTTGAACAACTTTAGGTTTAGGAGAGACAGATTTCTTACAAAAGAAATTATTAACTAATTTTTTCAATCTATTCCCAAATGAATTCCTATTAACATGTCTATGATGTAGCTCTGGACAATGCTTAACTACATGATCATCTTTACCACACCTAAAACAGTGTGGTTTTAATCTAGGTCTGTTATGTAACGGGGTAGGGATTTGATCAATATGTATTTTCTCATCACATTTAGACATATTAGATTGTACATCACTGTATGTCTCATACATGTCTCGAGGTCTGTATTTATTTGAACAAGAATGGTTATTTACAAAAGAAGATGAATTGTCATCTGAAGTACAAGTAGTACTTGTACCACTTGTATTAGCTTCAGATGAAGTCGATATCCTTTCGTTTGATAAAGAAATATTCGTTGGGGGTAAAAGATGGAATAAGATAAGAATAGAATTTGTCAAAACAATTAGTTTTATTTTTCTCGTTACCCTTTGCGGTAGAATCATTCACACTATTAACACAATCAGAAATAGTAGCATCATCACAAACCACATAATTTAAAGATAAGATAGAAGCATCACGAGAACACGATGAGACAGTGTCTATTACAGATTCACTAGAAACAAAAACAGAATTTAAACTAGATTTATGATCTAAGACAGAATGCTGAGATTTAGGTGTACTAAGACTAGTGCATCCAAGCCCGCTGGTCGGTCCTTTATCGTAGTCCTCACGAACATGCTTAGGATTTACACCTTCTAAACCTGCAGACATACTGTTAGTATCTGTTTTGATCAAATCATTAGAAGGATGAGGAACATGCATAGGTGAATAACAGTAAGTACTGGGAGGAGGATAAACCTTAGCATTTTCATATCCCAATCCCGTTTTAATCCTAGCCCCCCGTTGAGTATTTACATAGATCATCATGTTTCATTCCCGATATTGTCCATTTATCGAACTTTGACCGAAGTTTGCTTGTTTCTAATTCAGCAAGTGCAAATCTTTCAGTCAAAGTATTAATATCAACATTTCTTTCCAAAACTATTCGTTTTAGGTGATCATTCTTGTTTTACGCCTTGTTTAATTTAACAAAATATTTAGACTCGTTTATTTTAAGTTCCTCATTAATTTGTTTTAAATCTTTCTCATTATGAATTAATAAACGATTAGCTTTGTAAATCCCAATTAACCTGATTTTACATGCAGAAGAATACATATCCTGAATTACCTCATACGTAAGTCCCACCACCACCTTTTCTGCTGCTAAGGCCTTCTCACATTGGCACACCGGAGTACTCGACTTGCTTTCCTCAATAGTGATAACAACATCATCCTTTTCTTTTCCTTGCTTAGTGGGTTGACTTCCTTCCTTTAATTCCTCAAATCTACCTTCTTTCACCCTCTCATCCTCCTTTACCTTCACAGGCAACTCAGCTTCATCTCTAATTTCTTTGAACGTATCAAATTCATCCTCACAATTCACCTTCCCATTTCCTTTCAGAATCTCAGCCACCAACGCTTGGTTAATCTTATCTCTTGTCTCTTCAACTTCAGCACTCCAATCATAATTAGAAATTAAAGATGTCTCTTTCTTGTGACTCATTTCCTTTTTACTCCCGCTTGAAACTAGTCGTGGAACTCCCGTTACTAGAATCAGTGATTATTGGCAATGGACATTCATATTTAAAATGTCCCAACTGTTTGCAATTAAAACACCTCAGCTTCGACTTATTAAATCCTAGTTTGGAGTTAGAGCATTGACCTCCAAAATTCTTTCTTCTAGTGCGCTCCATGAATCTCCAGGCTCTAAGTGTCAATATTGCCATTTTCCATTGAATGTCAGTCTCTTCCAGATCATTAGGATCCACCTGATACATATCCTCCATCATCATCCTTTTTCCTTTCAACTCCTCCGCCACTAAGGCTTCATAGCTCTTAACAAACATACCAGAAAGAGCCATTGTCTCAGATGGAACAAAAGTTTCAACATTTGCTTTTGAATTAGCTTGATCTATCCTAACACTACCATAACCTCCAGAATAATCACCCGTATTCACTCCTCCTTGACGAGATGTCTGCATAGGAGAGCTTGCAACGGAAGACAATAATGCAACATTTTGAGTGAAACCAGATGTAGGCATCATGGTTTGGTTGAATTCCCTTCTCTTCATGTCGAACTCGAAGGATTTAAGCTTGTTGATGATGTCCATAAGCTTGTAATCAGTGAAGCCTCTTTCATGTTTTAGCATTCTCACCTGTAGACTCCATTGAGACGGAAGAGAGTCTAGCAACCTGTTGACTTGCTCACTATTGGAAAGTTTTCCATCGTATTCCCTTATCTTTCACCAGCTCATCGTTACCATCATAGAACTCACACAGAGCATCAAAGAGAGACTTAGCATTCTTATGCTCAGCGAATCGATTGTAGATGTCTGGTGCAAGACAAAGAGTTAATGCTCCAAAACCTTTCTGGTCTTGATCAATCAGCTTTAGATCCTTCTCGGTGAATGTGGATGGGTCCTTGTTTTTGGAAACAACATCACCAACAATGACAGTTCGTGTGTGAGGACCAGAAATGATAGATTCCTATTGATTGTGGTGAGTGTAGAAGAAAAAGGCGTTAAGACATCTCTTCCAATCCTTGAAGTTATCCCCGTTTATGAGTCTTGGAGGTCTGTTGGGAGCTACACTTTCAAGATCAGCAAGGGAAAGGGAAGTCATCTTTGACATACTAGTTTCGCTGGGGAAGAAGTAATTTCGCAGAAAATATTGTAAATTTGCAGACAATTTCGCAAAGAAAGCTAGTTTCGCTGGGTTGTTGTAGTTTCTCAGGCAATTTCGGCAGCAGTTTCGCTAGCCAAATGCCTGAAACAACTTAGTTTCCCCGACAATTTCGCGCGCAACATGATTGAACTTTCGTTCAATGGTCTTTTTGAAAGCAATTTCGTTTGTAAATCACCCATAAGCACTGTTGAACTTTCGTTCAATGAAACTAGTTTCGTAGGACAATAGTGAACAACTTCAAAGAGGATAACACATGTAGTTTCGCTGAAAGAACAGTCAGTTTTGCTAGAGGAATATGTAGTTTCGCTGGAAGAAGCTGAAAAGTTTTTTCAACACGAAATCAATCTGAAATCATCAAAAACTCAATGGATTTGAGATCTGATGATTAACAGATCTTCCCCAACCAAAAACAAACAAAATTCAAGCAAATTTGATATCAAATACACTCGAATTTGATCTGAAATTGATGAAAACTTGATATTGAACAAAAACAAGCAAAACCTCAACAAATCATGAGCACTAAGGCTATGATACCATATTGTTGATCCATTTAATCGATTTGCAGTACAAATGAGATGTTGAATCGTTGAATATCAAATACAAACAATAGATAACAAAGATGAAGATGATTAAGAACAATCACAAATGAATCAAAGTAAGAACAATGAGAATCATACATTCAATAATAACAAAGAACAATGATATTTATGTGAATAAATTGCTTACAAAGGTCTCTTGCAACAATGATAAACGATTAGGGTTTTGCAAGATCACCCAACAATGAAAATGATCAAATCTATATATAGCAGTCTTAGTTTCGCAGACAGATTCGCTAACAACGAAACTGTACTGCCAAAACTATAGTTTCGCTCGACATAAACAAGAGTTTTGCTGGGTGAACTAAAACAGCTGACTATGAGCGAAACTATAGTTTCGCTCATAGTTTCGCTGGACCACAAAACTAAGCAAAATAAACAACATATAAAAGTAAGTTAACATTAAACGTATTACAAAGGAATATAAACAAAATCTAATCTAAAGTGAGTCCAACCTATACTTGATCTTCAATCGTCCGCCACCACCATTGTCCTCCACCGCCACCTTCCGCCACCACGACCATTCGCCTCCACCAACCATCCGCCACCACCCACCCTCTACCATCACCACCACCGTCCAACACCGCCGTATACCATCACCAGTTGATTTTGTCACTTTGTAGACGTTAAAAAACAAACACTATTATTGTTGCGACACTTTTAATTGTAATACTTATCTTCGGTAAGCTTCGTATTCATATAATATTGTTTACAACTGTTAAATAATTTTCTTACTCATAAAAATGTTTAAGTTAACTAATATCATTGTGCTGGATACACGTTATAACTGATGCACATGTCTAGTATTTAATAATTTACTATTTAAGTTATGAAGTAGGTAAAGAAACCCATGATGCAATAAAGTAACAAATGAATAAAAAATCCAAAGTCTTGAAATATAAAATCTTAAAAGTAAAAGCATAAATGCGAGCTATAGCATGATAAGATCAATTCAGCTGTTAGTCTCACGAAATTTGATAATTTTATTAATGTTGTTCAACCACCATTCGTTTTCAAAAAAAAGTTTTATAGCTCAATATGTTCGTCCCTCTGTATATTTTAGTATTTTTGTTGAGTTTTCAAATTTTGAATCCCCCTTTAATCTCCATTTAGGTGAAAAACTGTAATTATAAATATAGATATACGTCAATTTAATGATCAAAATGTTAATCGTTAGGGTTCATTGTCACTTTTAACCTCCCCTGCAGGAAAAATAATATGAAGCGAGCCTTTCATCTGTTAAATTTAGTTAGAGAGTTTATCCATTTTATTTGCAGTTTGAATTCTAAAATCTCCTAACAATTAAAATGATAAATTCCGATATTTTTAAAAGTTATAGTTTCTGCGAAACCAACATGTATTAATTTTGACCTAATAATCTAATAAGTATCATAGATGACCGTAAAATGTTTGAAGTGTTCAATAAATAATAATAAAACTTAAAATCAAGGTGCTATTTAAAAAAACAAATAAAGTAATTTAATATATTGATTATTAAAATAACTTTTTAATATTAATCGCATAACGTAAGTTTAACCTATTTATATATGTTAGAAACTGGGAAATTATATTGTTTTTATTAAAGAATCTAAGAAACTGGAATATGTTTAAGGTGTTTTTTAATGTTGATTAAGTTAAAATGTTATTAAAATAAACATGATTTAAAAAAATGATACTCATCAGGAAACTTAGACATTTTATAAATACTTTTTGTAAATATTAAAAAATATATTTTCCCTATAATATAGAAAACGTTATTTCAAATAGCATCCTTTCAGTTTGGAAATTTAAGTGTATACATTGAGTTAAGAATAAAACATTTTAATAAATTTAATATATTTGTTTTATAAAATGAGCGTGTACATAGGTTTATAATTCCAGATTTAATAACTTAAATGCATCATATAATCGACTTTTTTTAATTAATCAATGTAATATTTAGGGTTTCTATATTTTACAACTTAGATATTATTTTTACAAAAATGCTCACCACAATGAATTATATATTTATGTTAATCAATTGTTTCTGATATGATTTTGTTTTTAAGTTTTTAAACACTAACATAACATCAAACATATAAACCAACATTGTACTTAATTTTAAATTATAAAACAATAAAAAATGTTTACTTATTACACTACAATTGAAAATGCAAAAAACTACATGAGATATGCATAAAAAATCACACGTTTTATTATACTACAATTAAAATAAATAAATCAAAAGTCTTATTGTGAAAATGAATGAAACAACATGAGATCCATTCTGCTTCTGAATTGTCACCCAAGAAAATTTAATAGTTATTTTCTGTTTTTTGTTTGAATATGTAGTGTCTTTCAGTTTAACTTCTATGTCATTATTCTCTAAACTATCTAGCTAAATCACATCACTCCATTTTCATTTGGCTAGCCTCTTGAGTCGCTTTTTCCTATTTTCAAAAACCTTAGATTTGGCTTCCAATAACCTTAAAAGAAAAATATAGCGATTACCTCCTTGCTAAATTCTGGTTTAAGATCAAATTTGTAAGGACTAAATATTATACCACAACAAATTATCCCAACACTATTATCAAGATCATCCGGAAATCAAATATGTAACAGGCATATAACCTTTACTTTAAGATAAAAAAATGATACCTAAAATGAAAATAAAAATAATAAATAAAAATTAAGCACAACCTTTTAAACTTCATCCTTGTTACGAACACTATTAACTTGCACCAAAGGATTCAAAATAAAATTTGCCACCTACTATATAAGAAACGCCTTAGACTTTAGTATAATAACATTAGTAAAAAGAACTTAAAAGTACATTTAATTATAAATATATCTATAAATTATATAAGAACCTTATGGTAGCATTCAACCTGCACACATACCGATGCACAGTTAAAATTGTGTACCTTTGTTTCCTTCAAATTAGTATTAGGCTCTTGTGGATTCGACAGTTATAAATGGAGTTGTAATAAAAAAACCTATTATAATAAGTAACCTTAAAATTGTGTGCCTTTGTTTCCTTCAAATCGGTATTAGGAACTCTTAAGGATTCGACATTCAATGATTCTTGTTCGCACATGTTTCCAGCTATTAAAACCATTGTATCTTTTATCCCCCAATGAAATAGCAGTGAATAGAAATGTATTTATAGGCTGTTTACTACTCCTATATGTTATTTAATTTTCAAAATTTGATTCTCTCCTGCTTAACAAACTTAGGAGCGTTTGGTTGGAAGAAATTGAATGAAATGGAATGAGATTGAGAAATTAGTATAATTTTCAAGTAAAATTATGTTTGAGTGTGTAATTTAAAATAAACCCAATGGAAGTTTCATCTCAAATTCCCTTGGTTGTGTGATTTTAAAATCCTTCCACCTAGAGAGGGAATTTGAAATCCCACAACTAAGGGAGCGTTTGGTTGAAAGAATAGAATGTAATTGAGAAACTAGTATAATTTTTAAGTAAAATTATGTTTGAGTGGGTAATGAAATGTAAACCCAAAGGAATGTTTTACCTCAAATTCCCTTGGTTGTGAGATTTCAAATTCCCTCTCTAGGTGGAAGGATTTTAAAATCCCACAACCAAGGGAATTTGAGGTGAAACATTCCCTTGAGTTTACATTTCATTACCCACTCAAACATAATTTTACTTAAAATTTATACTAGTTTCTTAATTCCATTTCATTCCATTCTATTCTTCCAACCAAACGCTCCCTAAGGGAATTAAAATGAAACATTCCCTTAGGTTTTATATTTCATTGTCCACTCAAACATAAATTTACTTGAAAATTACATTAGTTTCTCAATTAAATTTCATTTCATTCATTCCAACCAAACGTCTCTTAGTCGTCCCCTTACAAATAAGGTGTTTGTTTAATTAAATAAATATATAGAAATTAAATTATTTATATGTCCGTTTAGGTTTTATGTATTTTTATTTTAAAATAAGATGTGGTTACAATAAATCTAAATTCATTTGTTGTTTTGTGATTACTTACCTGACAATTTAATCTATATGTGGCGTGTAGGGGTTGAACCTGGAGGCTCGGGAAATCAAATCAAGATAAAGAAGAAGTTCAAGTTTTCAAGCGAACAGTTCAACTTCCCGCGCGACAACTACTTCTCGCGTGAGAACTAGGATCTTGTGTGAGTAGTATTGTTCGCACGAGAACATGTAATTTAGCATAAATAGTTAGCTTATTTTTGTATTTAGATATGCTTGATCATTTTCTTGAATTTGTACTCAATTGTAATCTTTGAATTCAGAGAGCAATAGAGAAGAGAAGTTATTTACATCATGTTGATTCATTCTATTCTTCTACTTCTTATCCATAATTGTTTACATTCCGCATACTCAATTATGAGATCGATCTAAATATTGTATAGATCGTTACTATATTTAGACCGATCTCATAATTGAGTGTGCGGAATGTAAACAATTATGGATAAGAAGTAGAAGAATAGAATGGATCAACACGATGTAAATAACTTCTCTTCTCTATTGCTCTTTGAATCCAAAGATTACAATTGAGTATGAATTCAGGAACATGATCAAGCATATCTAAATACAAAAGCAAGCTAAATATTTATACTAAACTACATGTTCTCGCGCGAACAATACTACTCATGCGAGAACCTAGTTCTCACGCGATAAGTTGTTGTTGCATGGCTAGTTGAACTATTTGCTTGAAACTTGAACTTATTCTTTATCTTGATTTGATTTCCCGAGCCTCTAGCATCAACCCCTACGATCTCCCCCTAGGCTTGCTAAATCAATATTCTTTAGAATTCCATATCGTCAACCTTGTAGCCTCCCTCGTAAGCATACATCATTTGGTCCAGGGACTTCGTGATCAACCAAAAGAATTATGCTACTAGTAAATGAACAGATTCATCAGCTGCAATAGGGTATGCTTGCAACCTTATCAAATATTCTTTTCCAAACTTTAGCAAATCCACAGGGTCACGATACTCTTTATCTACACATTTAATCAACGCATGACCCGTCTCCTTTTCACAACTCCACCCTATTAGCTTTGACAAGTTGTTAACTGGAAATGGAGCATGTATAAGGTTCTTTCTCACATATCTTGGATGTCTATAAACCCTTATCTTCATTGCATTCTGCGTGTTTTGATCAACACGGTTCTTATCTTCAATGACTTTGGATTTGGCTATCTTAAAGTCTTTGAAGTTGGTCTTACTCTGTCTCCAAATCATGTTTCTTATCTAGTTACCCTTCCCATAGTTACTTGGATTAATGAAAGGAACACGTCCCATGACATACAAATTTGATGCTCTAAGAGTATGAAAGTCATGCTCATTTTGGAAATATTCTATCGCTCTAGCTCTACTTCTTTTGCTCATCGTATACCCAATTGATAATCAGCTCTGAATTTCCGTACCTTGTGAAAGGTTTGGAATGCCGAAGAGTATGCGTAACACTCGTATCTTTTGTTAATTAAAAATTAATGTCGTTTATTCTTGTAAAGACCATTGTTGTCAATTATGAAACTTATGGGTTACTTATGCTTATTTATTAGTTTGTCTTTTATTCTTCAATTTGAAAGTTAATAGTTTAATTAATAGATTGAACATAATAATAAATAATAATAATATTACTAATAATAATAATAATAATAATAATAACCAAGATAATAGTAATAATAGTAATAATAATAATATTAATAATAAATAGCAATAATAATAATAATATTAACAATAATAGTAATGGTAGCAATAAAAATAATATTAGTAATAATAATAATAGTTATAACAGTTTATAAAGGTAGTAAACTTAAAATGTTTGAAACTTAAAGAAAATAAAGTTTAAGGGGTTTAGGGTTTAGATTTAGAAACTTAATATTAAAGTTTTGACATAAAATGTTAACTATTAAAACAACAGGGACCATTTGTGTAAATTAATAAAACCAAACCCAAACCCCCCTTTCAAACCCGTTTTTTCGGCCGATTCTCCGGCCACTCTCCGGCCGGACTCCTGCGGGTCCAAAACCCACAAATTCGATCGATCCATAATCCCAAATTGTTCCAAATCCCTTCTAGATCATGTGTCGAACTTAAATACATCTTTTAATCGAGTTAAAACATTGGTTACAAAGCCAATCGAGAGCATAAGCGATGCCTTAAGCTCCATAGCCGTTCGAGCATTAAATCCTAATAATAATCTATTTAATCAAACCTAAAAAATCATCTAACTAATCCTAAACGTACACAACTCTCAATCACACCTCAAACACACAAAAATTACACAGTCGATTATCTCTGAAACCGCGACCTGCAATAAGGGGCTTATAGTCCTATTCATCATTCGAAGCTACCCAAAAGTTTAACTTGATTATCATTGGAAATCACTCATCAATCGAGCACTTTCGACCGTGATTTGTTCTTCGTGTGTTCTTAGCATCATTTCAAAGCAAATTGGGTTATCTGTCATGTCTTACATATATGTAATGAATGAGTTGAATGAAATACAATATGTGATTGATGCTTATAATGTTTAATGTTTCATTGTTTACTGTGTAATAAAGTATATTGAACTAACTATATAGATTTGAGGTTATTGTGCATAGTTCTTAGTTAATAATGATTGAGAAACGTGTTCAAACTTAATCGTATGAAGTCGTCATGTGAATGGACCATGCTAATGGACCATACACATGAATACTTCAGGCTAATGGACCAGTCGCACGACTGAACTAGGAGACTGGATCAGTCGCACGATTGAGACATAAGATTGACTCAGTCGCACGACTGAACCTTCAGTCGTGCGTATGAATCAATCGCATGATTCAGTCGCACGACTGAATCATGCTAATGGTTCAGTCATACGATTGACAAACCCTAACCTATAAATACCACCTAATTCGTTGAAAAACGTAACACTTCAAGAATTTCGACTCACATTCGTACCCTAGCCGTCCAGAAACTCCAGAGAACCTGTTCCAACTTCATAGTTCGCAATTGATCCCGTTCTAATGGTTCTTAACGTTTCTTGAATCGTTAGATTGATCTGAACTGCGTTCTCACTGATTGGATCGCCAATCAAATACGATTCCGCACTATTTGATTAGGTATACACACATAATCAGTTAGTACTCCGTACGTACTCGGTCCTAACAAGTGGTATCAAAGCTTTTGCTCTTGATTTTGCGTGTGATTAGATTAGTTTCGGTGTAAAAATCACGTTTTTCATTCAAAAGAGTCACCTTTTTTGAGTAAAACAATGTTTTCAACGTCTCCAGGTATAAAAGTTTACGTTTTTCGGCATACGACAGATTAGGGTTCTTGGAAAATCGCGTGTTTGCGTCAAAGTGTCAAAAACCTTCGATTTTGCAAAAACAGCAGCCTTCAGTCGCACGATTTACTCAATCACACGACTGAACTCAATCGCACCTCACATTCGCACGATTGAACTCATTCGCTCATCTATTCGTACGACTGAACATCTTTATCGTTTGTCTCCAATCGCTCACTCCATAGGCATGACTGAATCCAATCGCATGATTGAATTCATTCGCACCTCTCATTCGCATGACTGAGTCATCCGCATTGGCCATCCGCATTTGTCCAATCGCATGATTGACTCATCCGCATTAGTCTAATCGCACGAGTGACTAATTTGCACAAGTAAATTAGTTGAGTTCTAAAGTTCAAAGTTAAAGAGATGGAAGATCAATTCTCTGCATTTACTGCTGGTAGGGACTCACGGATCCAGAACCTTTTGCTTCTAGAAAATGAGATTGGGAATCATAATAAACCACCTAAACTTATAACGTTAGATGATTACCCACAATGGAAGCAGCGATTCGATATATATCTTAATGGAGTTGATCCCAACCTTTGGGAATCTATTGAGATAGGTTATAGTATGCCGGTTGGTGCTGATGGTGTTAAATTAACCTTGGGTGGTATGACTGACAACCAGAAAGCGAAGTATAATGCAGAAAAGAAGGTGTATGCCCTGTTGACTCAGTCAATACCAAAAGACATATTCCATTAGTTTTCTAAGAACAAACAGGCAAAGAAGTTATGGGAAGCTTTGGAGAAACGATACGACGGGAATGCAACGTTGAAAGCTCTAAAGGAAAAGGCTCTGAAGAAGGAGTTTGATAACTTCTCTTCGATGGGTAAAGAAAGCTTGAATGATGTCATAGACAGGTTCTACCATCTAATGAGTGAACTGCACACTCATGGGGTCTCAACGTCAATGGAAGATAAGGTCTCAAGCTTTGCTGATGGTCTGTCAGAGAAGTGGGACTCGTTTGTGTCTAATTTGAGATAGATCAATATACTGGCAATATTAGACATAAACAACTTCATCCTGAAATTGAGGGAGGAGGAACTGAGGATGAAGTACAGGTCACAGAAAGGATCCTATGACCAGAATCCTTCACTTTATAACTCCTCTTCCACTTCAACCAGTTCAGGAGCACCTCTTCAAAGAACGTTTGTGTCTAGTTCAGCAGCCCCTTCCCAATCAACAACTTCAGGATCTGAAACGTCAGGGTCATCTAGTACCCAATATATCGCACCTGAAGCAAATGATACGAAGTTGAAAACTGAGAATCTCGGAAATATTACTGTGGAGGTTGCAAAGGAGGATATGGACCTTCTAGCAGCGGTTGTTCATTCTTATGATGGTCTAGTTGCAGGAAAGATCGGAAATTGCCATTTGGCAGATGAGGATTAGAGCAGGTGGACGAGAATGAACTAGAAAGAATGGATATTATGAGAGCTTTGGCAAGTGTTGTCAGGAGAGCGAAAAAGTTTGTGAAGAAGACTGGACATAACTTGATAGCCACAAAAGATACTATCTTTGGTTTCGACAAAACCAAAGTTAGCTGCTTTAACTGTGGAGAAAAGGGGCATTTCAAACGTGAATGTGTAAAGCCCAAGAAGACAGGTAACATAATCCATTCTCATCTTTTAACCGTCAAGACAAAACGACAAGTTGAGCTACCTTATCAAGTAAAGAGAGAAAGGCCTTGACTGCTCAAGGTGACGAAAGACAGGATTGGACCTTCAGTTTTGTGTCTCCGTGTGAATCGAACATTGCCAATGTTGAGGGTTTGGATGATGACACTACAAGTGAAGGTGAAATCGCAGTTGAACTGGTGATGTCAGATAATGAAGATACTGTGAACGTGGTCAATCACCTGATTGAAGAAGATCTCAGAACGACATGTTCAGAATATCCAGCATCTGAAGAGTCAAGCTCTGCGCTGATGGCTGGTTCAACCGAATCTTCACAGGTAAGTACCAAAGACCAACTCTTTGAAAAACATGCTTGTAATGAATGTAACAAATTTAGAGAAAGCATAGATTTAAAATTTGCTAGGTTATTAGACCATAATGATAGCTTAGTAAATGACTTATAACTATGCACAGAAGCTAACCGGATTTTAAAACAAAATGAGCACAGTTATAAAGAGAAAATAGAACTTTTAAATAAACAACTAAGGGAAACCGAAGTTGTTGCTTTTAATCAAGCCAATGACATAAA
>BJCM01229566.1:0-13212 GCA_018326385.1 Flaveria bidentis
CAGTAACCCGCATTGCCATAGGAGCACTTCACGGCTACACTTGCATCATAAGACTCAGTTTCAAGACATTATATCTGTTTTCAATGTTTTGTATTGTTTCTTGGGTTGGCACATGTTTTGCCACATTTTACATTTTTATTTCTTTGGGTTGTTTTATTTATACGCTTCCGCACAGTTTTCAAGTTTTACTTTGGTTGATTTGGTTTATTATTGCATATAGAGTCGTTCTGAGTAACTATTGACTGTGATCCTGGTTTGTTCACACGCCTCGCGGTTAAACTCCGCACGTGGTTTTGAGGGTGTGACAAGTGGTGGTGACACCACCGAAGCACCTAATAATAGGATAAAAATTATGGATTGTGTATTCATAGGATACACTCATCCTGGTGGAATACTTCGCTTTATTATGCATGATTCTAAGGACCCTAGAATATGAAAGAGTACTATATTAGAAGCAGATGATGCATCATGGTTTGAACATATATTTCTATGCTTGGGGAAGGAAGAACATGGTTCATTAGATTAGTCAAGGAAAGTGGTAGCTATTAGATCGATGTCAATATATGATTTCTAAAGTTACTCCATATATCTACCTTACGGTTTAAATAACTAATAAAAGATTGGCTTATTATCAAAACTTTAGTTGCATAAAAATTGTTAATCGATAATTATACTTGCTACCACTTTGGTCGCTTTAAGGTAGGGCTAGCAAATTGTGTCTTATCGTGTTTAACAGGTTACACACAACAGGATTAGCAAAAATATCAAACATGAAAACGACACCTTTAACATTTAGATTTGGGAAAGTGAACAAACTCTTGTGCGCATAACACGGGAGATAACACTAGTGTATATAAATAAGAATTATGATCCAATAAACATAAATCTTACATAGTTCTTTTAGTTATAAAGTACTTTCTCTAATGACCTTCATTCCAACACTAGTGTATAAAAATAAGAATGATGATACTATAAGCATAAATCTTACATAGTTCTTTTGGTTATTAAGTACTTTCTCTAATGAACTTCACCCCAAACCATAATCAATAGATATATAAACAGATAAAATAGGTTTATCTTGATTTTCTAAATCACCGTTTGTCCTCAAAATTTTCTTCCTTGTCACTATCATCCTCAATGTCTTCATATAGGCTTTGATAATCTCTGAATGACAAGTTAAATGATTTTGATAGCTGACTGGGTAGTGAGATTGAGATTCTCACTGAGATCGAATATAGTGATCGAGTCAAAGATTGTATAGCGGAATAAAACAATCAATAAACATTCAATGCAAGAAATACTCATAAATACTTGTTTTTATTGATAAAGGTGATTGATTACAATAAATTCTAGGGTTTGAGCATTAAACAATAATAATACACCTTGAGAATGTAAGACACAAAATATTCAAATTGTCTATCAATAGTCACCTCATGTACGTAGTTTTCTATTGTATTTATAGGTTGACAAGATGCCTTTATACAAAACGACTAAACTACCCCTGACCTATACATCAGAACTAGTCTAAGTCTTCATCAAAATTTCTTCTGTTCGATGAGTTGGACGTGATCAAAATTTCATCTTTTGTTATCCGCATTAATAGTTTGGTCATCCGCATTGAGTAATGCGGATGAACAAATACTTATGCGCATTTGTTGTCTGGGAATCCGCATTTGCAAATGCGGATGAACAAAACTTGTCCGCATATCTTTTATGCTATCCGCATTTGTTAATGCTAAAGAACAAACACTTGCCAACATTTGTTCTATGTATTCAGCATGTACAAATGCGGTTAGCCAACACTTGTTCTTCTCAGTAGATTCTTCATCCGCATTAGTTCTTGAACTTGTGGGAATTCTAGCAGACTAACCATCAAATCACTAATTGAATTGGCATGTATGATCCTTTCAGGGTCCAACAATACTCCTTCTAAGCATTATACAGCCTATGTTCCTCAATGGTTTGGTGGTGGTTAAGGTGATGGGATTGGTGATCTGTGAGGTGATGGTAATGGTGCTCTTTGAGGAGATGGTATTGGTGAGGGTACAAATGGTGATGTCATATCATGAACATGAGGTCAAGTGTGAAGATCACCCCCTACATCCACATAGGGTGAGACTAACCTTTGTCCTTCATCTCTTTCTCCAACATGCTCATCAGCAGTTTGCTGATCATGAGCAGCTGGTTCTTCTTCTTGAATTGGCTCATTAGCAGGAGCCTCCTGTTCTTCAATTTGTTCTATAGGATTGATCTGTTGAAGCATTAGGGTAAAAGTGGAGAGTGAACTCCACTGTAGAAGTTCCTTGGATCTCTCTTTTTGATATATTTGTAGGACTTGGCATCATAATAAGGGATGTCCAAAACAGGTCCTTCAGGTACTATATCAGGGAATGCTTCCTTGATCAGACATTGGAGGAACCTTGGGTACATCAAGAACATGTGTCTGCTTTCTTCCTGAATGTTAGATACGAGACCATTAAACACATAAGCAGACATGTTAAATGACCTATTGGTGCATAAAGCACATATTGCTGATGAAGTGATCACAAGAATATCATTCCATCATGTCTTCCTCTTGGACAAACAATGTTGATGGAGGTGAATTAGAAACCTCCATTGTAAGTCCACCAGTCCCTTCACTATTTGCTTTCCTTCATATCCTCCTTCATAACCAATGTCAGCAAAGAAGGTTGTGATTTCTTCATCTTCAAGCTTAATAGTTGTGTTTGCATCATCACCAAATTATAGACACTGTCTCACAGTTTGTTCAGTGATGGTCAGAGAATGGTCATCATCAATTCTTCCTGACAGAGTCTTCTCTCCATCAACATCTATCACTACACCAGTTCTCCAGAAAGACCTTATGAATCTCTCATAAATAACAGGTCTAACTATGATGGCATGTGCTATCATATCTTTAAGACCTTCTGCCTCAGGTACATCAGGGTCAAGATAACGATTGACATTGTGAAGATTGCTCCAGGTAAGATTAGCCATGTACCTTCCATTAGAGGCATATGAGTTAGATTGATGAAAATATATGTTATACATTATGCAAGATTCATCAGTTTGACTTTTGATGGTCAACGATGAATGTTTGAAGGTACCGTTCTATAGGAATCACTTCAAATTATTATGTTATCAAGAATAATCATTGTCATTTTGTTTTTCATGTTTGAAGAGATGATTTTTGATGTTGTTAACGTTTAATCAAATTTTATTTCAAGATTTGATTTCAACATTTCCAATTTCAGCATGCTCTGTTCATACGATGAACATGCCTTTGAAGTTTCCTTGTTGAGTGGTATTCTTCTTACTTTGCATGTTCATTGAAGTAAAAAATGATCATCCTTTCTTAGAATAAATCTGATTTTGAGTGTTCTTTATTAACCTAGGGTTCTAATTCATTATCAGTCCAAATGTCCAACATTTTAGTTTACAAAATGTTAAAAATTTCACCTTTTGTACGATACTAATGTTGTGTAGAATCGAAGATGAGGACAAATTAGATGAAATGAGACTAAGATCTTTGATTGTTAAAGATGATGATGATTGATGAAGATAAACGGTGTGTTTTCGCTCGTCGCACTTTAGAGTCTCTCAAATTTGAAAAGTATTAAATGACCTTTTGAACTTGCTTTAATAGTCAAATAATATCATTTACAAGTTTTTCACAAGTTTCAGAACAAATGCGGTAAAATTTTAATTCACACTATAGCAAATGCGGAAAGGTTTTAGACATTCGTATTTGTTTACTGTTGCAAATGCGAAAGTGTAAAACTTAAGAATTGGGTCATGCACATTTGTGTATTGTAGCAAATGCGGAAGTGGAATACTTAAGATTTTGGCTACCCCCATTTGTGCACTATTGCAAATGCGGGAGAACAAAGTTTAATCAACATTTATGTATTGTAGCAAATGCGGTTGATCAAAGTTGATCAGCATTTGCTCACTATAGAAAATGCGGTTGATCAAAGTTGATCAGCATTTGCTCACTATAGCAAATGTGGTTGATCAAACTTGTTCAGCATTTGCTCACTATAGCAAATGCAGTTAATCAACATTTGCTCACTATAGCAAATGCGGTAGAGTAAAATTTCCACATTTACTTGATCATCATCCATGGTGACAGAATAGATTAAGCACTTGTTTATTCATTTTGAAAGTTCATGTAAAGTGTTGATGTTACACATATCCACAAGTGCGGATGAGTAAAAACAAATGCGGGAATGAAAATATCATCCGCATAGACAAATGCGGTAGAACACTTTTTTTCGCATAGGTTTTTGACACTTCAAACTTTTCATGTATACTTGTTAGACACCAATGCGGTAGAGTAAACTCTTTGTCCGCATTAGTTTCACTTGACATAAATAGTTACCCGCTTGGTTATATGCATGGGTTACCTTCATCCGCATTAACCAATGCACTTACCCGCATTAACTTTTGGACTTAATCAAAACTTAATGTTCCTGTCTTTGTTTTTCTTGTTATGAAGAACTATCTTTGGTTGAATTATCTTATGAAGTTGTTGACTATTGTTGGGTTTATCAATTCTTTCTTGGATTGACTTGTATATCAAAAATGATACAAGTTTCCCATTGTTTGACTGATCTTGGACTTCTTATGCTTCCAGGAATTTGCATAAACTGAGATACTATGGTATAACTTCTGCACCAACACAAACATTTTCTTTTTGATTTATATTGAAGTTTTAAGAAAATAATTTTAGATAGTAAATGTCTATACAACTTTACTCAAAAAATTTAAATTACTCCCCCTAAAGTTTATATCCACATCTGGATAGAAACTTTAAAGATTTAAGACCTTTTGAGTATAAATTAATTTTGATTATTAATAATGAAGAGAAGTATATCTTTGTTTGGATCATATCAATCTTTCATTACACATGTGCATCCTTTATGATAAAATGGACATTTTTGTGAACTTGTTAATTGAAGGTATGTTTGTCTTCTTAAACTCATACTAGGTTGATATTTTGATGCATGTGATATTTATCATGTTTTGGTTGATTTCATTATTCAATATGTACCTCACACACAAAAGCATGGAATGATCAACCATCCTTATGTAATGCATGGTAGAACTTTTTTACAACTTTCTTAATCAGGTTACTTAAGTTATGAGATCTTATTTTCACTGATCCTCATCGGGATTCTTTTACTTTGATCCTTTTCATGATGATCCATATTGGGATTCTTTTCACTTCACTTTGGAAGGTGATCCATGATTGATTCTTTTGTTCATTCACATGGAATGTATTATTTTTGTAGATTCATCTAATTTGGATGTGTTCCTCATTGGGAATCTTTTAGATCAGTACATCTGCACTATGTGCTTGTTTCATCAAGTCTTTACTCAGCAGAACAGAGATGAATCTTGATGTAGGTGAAAGAGATTCATAAAGTATCATTTCCTGGTGTGTTTAGGTTACTACACATACATGCACTTAGATGAGCTAAAACATACTAGTACTTTGAGATGATATTTTCACCATTGAATAAGACTTTAATTCATCATAGCATGTATCTTCTCATCCAAGTTAAGCCTACCAACATATCTAGTAAGTCATTACAGTCTTTCAAATTTTGAAATTTAGCACAGTAAATTATATAACAATTATAACTATATCATTTCCTATATATTCTTTTCTTCATTAAAAGTGACTTCTTTTTGTGATTTTTTGTTGTTTTTGAATTGTTTTTGAAGTTTTTGATTGATTTTATTCAAGATTAATCATGCCAATTGATTGAACTAGGAATTCAAACCTACTAGGTTCAAATGCCTTGGTGAATAAATCAGGCAATTGATTTTCAGTGGGAACTTGAATCAATTTGATTAACCTCTTTTCAGCACAGTCTCTCAAAAAGTGATATCTAATTTCAATGTGTTTTGTTTTTGAGTGCTAAACTGGATTATTTGTAATGAAAATAGTTGCAGTGTTGTCAATGTGAATTGGTGTATGCAAGAAGTTAAAACCATGATTAAGCATCTCTTTTTGAATCCAGAGGACTTGAGAGCAACGAGCTGATGTTGTAATATACTTAGCTTATGCCGTTCAAATAGATACGTTTGTCTTCTTCTTGCAATGCCAGGAGACCAATCTGTGATCAAGAAATTGACAACCGCCGGAAGTGGATTTCCTATTGAAGTTTCATCCTTCATAATCACTGTGAGTGAAGGCCTAGAGATTAAAGTCTCATTCCTTTGGATACCATAAACCAAGATCTGGTTTGCCCTTAAGATATCTAAATATCCTCTTGACAACATTCACGTGAGATTCCTTATATCTGGCACACACAGAAACACCAAACATAATGTCAGGCCTACTAGCTGTTAGATACATAAGTAAATCGATCACATATCGATAGTGACTCTGATCCACTGATTTGCCTTCTAGATTAGGTCCAATCTTCACTTTAGTATCCATAGGAGTTCTGATAGATTGATAGTTAGCAAAGTGAAATATCTTCAACATCGTTTCCACATATTTTGATTGATTGATAAAAATTCCATCACCTGTTTGTTGGACTTGCATCCCTAGAAAGAAAGTGAGTTCCCCTATTGCACTCATTTGAAATTTTGAATGCATAAGGTCTTCAAAGTCTTTACAGAGTTGCTTGTTTGTTGAGCCAAATATAATATCGTCCACATAAATCTAGACTTGCAACATGTCTCTTCCTCTTCTCTTTCTGAAGAGAGTTTGATCAATCTTTCCTCTTTCATGTCCATGTTCAAGAAGGAAAGAAGATAGAGTCTCATACCACTTTCTAGAACTTGATGAAGACCATACAGTGCTTTGCCAAGTTTGTACACCCTGTGAGGGAAATCTGGATCTTCAAATCTAGGTGGTTGACTCACATAGACTTCTTCAGCAATCTTTCCATACAAGAAAGCACACTTCACATCCATTTGATAAATAGTAAACTTCATGGATGCTGAATATGCAAGAAAAATTAGTATTGCTTCTAATCTGGAAACAGGTGCAAACACTTCATCATAATCAATTCCCTCTTCTTGTGTGTAGCCCTGTGCCACAAGTCTTGCTTTATTTTTGATGACAATCCTTCTATCATCAGTTTTGTTTCTGTACAGCCATATGGTTCCGATATGGTATTGTCCTTCGGGAAGGTCTACCAGTTGCCATACTTCTTGCTTCTTGAATTGCAGCAATTCTTCCTGCATTGCTTCAATCCAACTATTGTATTGAAGAGCCTCTTTGATGTTTTTGGGTACTATTTGACACAGAAAGCATGAGAACAAACAGATGTTTGCAATACTTGACTTGCTTTTTGTCACCCTTTCATTAAGTTCACCAATAACGCTTTCCACCGGATGATTCTTGTGTATTCTGGTGGTTGGAATTGAGTCACTAGCAATGGTTACATCAAAATTGGAGACATTCACATCATTATGGTTAGAGGCACGTTCATCTTGTACTGTTGGGGAGTTATAAAGATAATCAGATTCTGTTTTAGTGACTGCTTTAGCATCAACAGCACTTTGATTGTTTCTATCATTAGATGTTCTTTCTGTTTCAACTAGAGGAGTAGCTTGCTTTTGATTTCTAATCTCAGTTGATAGATCTTCTGATCGTGATGGGAACAAGTTGGGAACAGCTTTAGTCGAAACGCTTTGATTTTGAGATGGTTGTCTGACAGGATCAGCTTGGAGTGGAACATCATCATACATTTGCTCAGTAAAGGTAGGAGGAATCAATGGAAAGTCATCTCTTCTTTCTACACTCGAAGAACGTTTAGCTGAATGTAGGTTTCCTGCATCGGAAAAGTGAAATCAATCAAAATATTTTGTAAATGAGTCAATATCAAACAACCAGACGAGACCATTTGTAGATTTAGGAAATGAGTGTTTCTTAAATTGAACATTTGTTGATTCATCAATAATGTTTAATCTAGGATTGAACACTCTGTAAGCCTTTGAAACAGAAGAATAACCTACAAAGAATCCTTCATCAGACTTAGATGAAAATTTTCCCAAATAGTCTTGGTTGTTTAATATTAAGACAAGACTACCAAATGACTTAAAAAATCCAATAAATGGTTTTCTTTGAAACAACCGTTCATATGGAGTCATGTCACTTTCTTTTATAATCAGAGTTCGATTTTGTACAAAGCATGATGTGTTAACTGCCTCTGCCCAAGAGCTGATAGGTAGTTTAGCATTAGCTAGCTGCATTGAATTAATGAGCAATGCCTTTGGTTGCACAAAATGAACTCATATCTTCATTTTTAAACTCCGTTATTATCACTTCTTATTGTTTTGACCTTATGATCAAGTTGGTTTTCAATTTTTGTGATAAAGTATATTATTATTTAGGATGCCTCATTCTTATGAAGTAAGAAGAAAATCCATGTAAATCTTGAAAAGTTATTAATGATCACCAAACAATACTGTTTCTTCCAATACTCATAACATGAGTTAGTCCAAACAAATCCATATGAAGTAGCTTCAATGGAGTATTGTTTGTGTTCCCCAACTTTGATTTGTGAGAAGATTTATTTTGTTTTCCTTTGAGGCACGCTAAACAGTAATCAACAAAATGAAATTCTTTTTAGGGAAGACCAATAACATGGTTTCCTTTGACCAATCTATTCATGTTGTTAAAGTTTGTGTGCCCCAAACGTTTGTGCCAAAGCTGAGACTCATCAAATGATGCTTTTGACAAAAGACATGTTTCTTCTATTGGTGTTGTAGAATTCAGGTTTAAGGCATAGGTGTTATTCTTCCTTGGATTCTTTAGGACAACCCATTCTTCTGAGATTTGAAATCCTGGTTTCAGAATGTAACAATGAGTGTCGATAAAGTGAGATGAATATTTCTTGTCGCAGATCTGAGACACACTTAGAAGATTGAAGTTTAGTTGTTCACAGTAGTTCACTATATCAAAGCTCAGCATCCCATTTATCAGAGATCCTTCACTAGTACTTGTTCTACCTTGTGAATCTCCTCCGAATGCCATAGTAGTTCCTTGTATTTGCTTGAAATCATGAAGCAGGGAACGATCTCTAGTCATTTGTCAAGAGTACCCATTATCCACGTACCATAGGCTGTTAGACATATACGAATGACCCTGCAAGCACAAAAGAACTAATTAGAATATGGAACCCAAGCCATAATGGTCTTGGGTTTCCCGTTCCTATCCATGATGGTGACCTCTTGATACATTCCTCTAAATTGTGATCTATTTAGAGGTGACCTGGGAGATTGCTTGTGATATTTTGATTGTGTCATCTCATCAACATCAACTGAAGAGTAAAGGAGTAATAATTTTTTTGGTCTCTATTATTTTGACGAAATTTGACTCGTTTTTTATTTTCAACCATCATTTTAGGTTTGGAAGATCAAGCCTTTACTTAATGATGTGATGTTTGTTTCTTTGAATCTTCCACAATTATTTTGTGTTACTCCTATCATTGTTTGATCTAGACATCCTAGATTGATTGTTGTGAAATTGACTCCTGACATTGGGTTTCACAGATGATGTTGTCGAGATGGGTTTGTTTTGAGCAATTCTCAATCCCTTCTAATTGAAGTAACAATCAGATGTATTGTGATTGTTTATATCACATACTGAACAATATTTGTTAAAATAGCAATTTTTAGTGGAATGGTTGTTCATGTCATAGATAGAACAGTATTGACTGAAAAAACACTGTTTTGTTTTATGATTAAACATATCACATATGTCACAATACATATGTTTGTATCTTGAATTCTGATTTTGTTTTAGTAGACTTAGTTGATTTTCCCAATTTCAACTAAGTCACATTCATTTGCTTAGAGGAGGAATCAAAATCAACCTTTTTTTGTAGTTTGCTTCGCAACACTACTTTTGTTAACTTTTCTGGGCTGTTTTTGTTTTCTCAACCCTTTCTTTATTTCTTGCTCAAACTGATAAATGTGCTCCTTGTTGCATATGTCAAAACCGACTCCTTGTCTTGATTTTGAAGATTGGGGGTCTGACTGAATTTTAGTTGTTGAAATTAGTGAGCTCTTTTCTTTATTTTGCAGTGAAACCTTGTCTGATTTGATTGAATTATTTGGATATTTAATCTCATTATCAGAACTGCTTTCAACAGAAGGTTTCACTATCTTCACAAATTTCTTCTTCCCTTTTGAAATAGCAAGTATAAATTTCACAAAGGGGACAATGGCCTTGATTGGGCTTGTTGGTTTGATGACACTCACTGTCTTGTCTGAACACTCCTTGATTTTAATAGGGTGACCTAATTTGATTTTATCCTCATTTGATTCAATGTAAACATTTGGTTTGTTTTGAGGATTTGTGGCCTATTTTACTATTGTTTTTGGTTCAATAGTGTTAGGTTTAGTTTGTTCATTGAGTGTAACAGATTCAGGCATGACAGTGTAGTTGTCATTGTATGGTGGAGGACAAGAATTATACCCAATCCCAGACATATCCTTGGGATCCTTTTGAGAATCAAGCATCTCTTACAGCTTGACCGAAGACAGTTGAAACTTTTCCAGTTTCACTTCAGTAAGTGTTTGTTCAGCTTTAGATTGAGCTAACTTTTCAGTCAGTTGCTCATTCTCAGCTGCAAGAGTGTACTTTTCACCATGCAATTTTTCAATATGAGAGACGAGAGATTTAATTTTGATTTCAAAGCCTTTTATTTCTCTCTTAAGCATCTCTAACTTAACGTTTTCTTCTTTTATTTTATCGGCCAATTTATGATTGTGCTCTCTATAACCTTGCAGTTTAGTAATGCATTTATAACTACCAAGGTTAGATTTAACCTCAGATGGGATGGGAGATACACCATCATTGATGAGAGCCATGAGTGCATGATTTTGGAATTGAGGTTTTACTTCCTCTGCATACAGGTTTCAGTCACATACTTCATCTTGCTTGATAACAAGAGCATTTGTAGATGACTGACAACTTCCATGAGCTTGACTGGTCAGTTGAGTTTGAGTCTAATATGTTTGATGTTGTTGTTGATGATAATACTGATGTTGATGATTGTTGGAGTGAAAGCTTGAGTTTGGTTATGAAGATGACTGGATCTGAGAATACTGATGATAATACTGATGTTTCTTCTGGGAGCTTTACATTCTCTAGATAAGTGGCTAGTCATGCCACAGTTGAAGCACTTCACTTTGGATTTGTCATACCCAATCTTGATGTTTTCATTAAGGCTGAGCTTTCTTCTTTTTCTGAAAAACTTCTTGGCTCTCATAGCAATCATGGCCATTTGCCACTGCAAATCCATTTCTTCTACATTATCTGGATCTATTTCTTCCAAGTTTTCCTGGATCAGATGTGCAGAGGTGAGTCTTCCTCTAAAATAAGCTTCAAAGCTAGCAACAAAGGCATTGTAGGTTGCCTTTTGTTCTGCATATCTTGTATCATCAGGATTGTTAGAACCCTTGAAAGATTAACATTTAGTCTTTTATTATATATTTTATATTTTGTACTAGTATAAGGACTAGTTTTGTAAATTGTTAGTTCCTTAATTGCTACTATAAATAGCTTAGACTAGAGAGTAGTAGTAACAGAGAGGGAGGGAATTCAAGTGGTTGTGGAGAGATTGTTGAGATTGAGTGCTTGAATGGTTAACTGCTTTCTTACTCTTGTAATTGTCTTAGCTATATCAATGAACTGTGAATTTGTTGATATTACTTAAATTGATTACAATTGTTTGTGTTTCTCTTGAATTGTTCACATAAATCATTACAGATTGTCTCAATTGATCCTATCAATTGGTATCACAGCTTTCGGTTGAGTGTTTTTTGAAGTTCTGTCGAACATAGAAACTTCAAAAATCCACTGAAATCTGTAATTGATTGACAATTCGAGTGAAATATTGTGAATCAAAGTTGTGTTTCATCATCAGAAATATAATTTGAATCACGAATTGCAGTAAAATTCTTCAAATCTGTTGAATTTGTTGTTCGAACGAAGATGAAGTTTTCGAACTGAAAAAATTTCAAATTCATTGATTTGTTATTGATATTGAAGAAATTGATGCTTGAAGAATGATTATCGGTATTATATTGAGTTAATTGGAAAGTTTCAGTTCAATTCATAAACAATTGAAGGATTTCAGAAATTCAGAGTTCGTTACATTGATATGAACATGATGAATGTGACGCATTAGGGTTAAAAATCACAGAAATTTGCCTAAGTGTTTAGACGCTTGAACACTGTATAGGCGCTTTTCAACTGTTTAGGCGCTTTGCACTATTTAGTGTTAAAATAGCTGAAGTATCAAAAGTGCTGAAGTACTGAAGTGTTAAAACAACTGAAGTGTTGAAAGTGCTGAAAGTGCTGAAGTGCTGAAACTGCTGAAGTATTGAAAGTGCTGAAGTGCTGAAAGTGCTGAAGTGCTGAAAGTGCCAAAAGTGCTGAAGTGCTGAAAGTGCTGAAGTGCTGAAAGTGCTGAAGTGCTGAAACTATGAAGTATTGAAAGTGCTGAAGTGCTGAAAGTGCTGAAGTGCTGAAAGTGCTGAAAGTGCTGAAAGTGCTGAAAGTGTTGAAAGTGCTGAAAGTGCTGAATTGTTAAAACAGCTGAAGTGTTAAAAACAACTGAAGTGTTAAAACAGCTGAAGTGTTAAAACAGCTGAAGTGTTAAAACAGCTGAAGTGTTAAAACAACTGAATTGTTAAAACAACTGAAGTGTTAAAATAGTTGAAGTGTTAAAACAGCTGAAGGGTTAAAAGTGCTGAAGTTTTAAAAGTGCTGAAGTGTTGAAGAGTTAGGCGCATTGGAACTGTTGAGACGTTTTTGAACTGTTTAGGCGCATTACTACTGTGTAGGCGCATTACTATAGTTCAGACGTTTCACAACTGTTCAGCCGCATCAACTTAGACGTTCTGGATTAAGGCAATCCCTTAGACGTTTCTCAACTCAGACGCATCAACTGTTGGGGCGTTTGAATACTATTCAGGCGCATCACCTTGACACTTAGAATATTTTTGAAAATTTTTCAAAAACATTTATTTTTCATTCTTAATTCAAAAGTTAGAAAACAACAAAAATATAAAAAATGGTGAAATTAGAAGATTCTGAAAATAGAGTTCCTAAACTTAAAAATAGAGCTGATTTTAAAAACTGGTCTCTTAGGTTAAAACATCATTTGAATTCCATAGACACTGATTTATGGAAATCAATTGAAAAAGGACCTTATATACCTATCATTACCGATG
>BJCM01229568.1:0-11035 GCA_018326385.1 Flaveria bidentis
TCATTCATTCATAAGCTTCGGCCCATACAAATTAGGTCAACATTCCTTTTATAGAGGAATGTGACGTCAGCAGATGTCGCCTGATAGTGACATCTAACATATTATACAAACAACTGAAAATAACAGAAACTACTGAAGATGTCCACAACAAATGAGGAAATCTTCTTACAATAAAAGCTAAAGTACCAGCTAATTCTACAACTACTAAAACTACAACATCTGAAGTGTAAGATCTTCAGATGTTTTATATTATACTAAACTACTGATTACAATCTACTGAAAATGTAAAGACAACTACTGAAAGTAAACCATCACAACTACTGAAGAGAACTTCTTCAGCTGTTATGACAACCTCTGAAAACTTGATCTTCAGACTTTATCTTCAAACTCTATCTTCAGACTTTGTCATCAGCTTTTGTCTTCAGACTTTGTCATCAGACTTTTGTCTTCAGACTTTGTCTTCAGCTTTTGTCTTCAGACTTTGTCTTTAGACTTCTATCTTCAGACTTTGTCTTCAGCTGATGTAGACTACTTTAGTTGTTATGATGTCTGTGGGACTTAAAGGTTTTTCTGATCTGGCTCATTGGTTCTTTTGGTCCAACAGATCATCAAAAGCTTCATGTGGTGGAGGACGTGGTGCTGAACCACGAGTCATCAGAGGAAGATCCAGAGTTAAAAAGGTGGTTGATGACGAACCCGAGACCCCTCATCCGAAGGGCGGAGATGAGAGTGCTAACCTGAGAGTCTCAGTGAAGGAGGCGATTGTGGAAGAAGTGCATCAGGTCATGCAGACGATGATACCGTCTGTGGTGACCGAAGTGATAAAGGCTGTTAGACATGGGGAAAGAAGGGAAAGGAGTAGATCTACGGGAGAAAGAAGACAGCCCAAGACTGAGGTAATTCTGTCTGATGACAAAGGAGATGAGGAAGAAGAAGAGCCTACGCCGGAGTAGGTGCGAGGCTGTAACTACGGGGCATTTCAATGATGCAAGCCCCCTACTTTTGACGGTAACGATACAGCTATTGGGGCTCACTGATGGATGAGAGAAATAGAAGTTGTTTTACACATCAGCGAGTGCCGAGAGGATCAGAAAGCAAAGTTTGCTGCCCATTCTTTTATGGACTCAGCTCTATGTTAGTGGGAAAATATTGTCCAAGCTGATGGTAGTCGGGCTATTGGGAGGATGAGATGGTCCGAACTAAAGAAGTTGGTGATAGAGGAGTTCTGTTCTCATAGGGAAATGGACAAAGTTGAGAGAGAGTTCCTGCAGTTGGAGGTGGGGACGATGACATATCAGCAGTACACCACCAAGTTCAACGATATGGCACATCTGGTGTCAGATCAGGTGATGCCTCTTTCGCGGAAGATTAAGAGGTACATTCAGGGTTTGCCAGCAGATATTCACAGGCACATGATTGCTTCCTGACCGAGCACATTTAGGTCGGCGGTGGATTTGGTAGGGAGATTGTATGATGAGAGGACGGTGGTGGTGACTGAGTGTAGCAACAAGGGTGGTGGTGATCGGAACTGGAATGGGAAGAGCTTTGGTCGGGTGATGCCTCAACGGGTAACAAGAAGGCATGGGTGGATGATCGCCATGTAGTCACACCGGGTACGAGACCGAAGAAGTGTGGCAAATGTGGGAACGAGCACAGTGGCGAGTGTAGGTGGGGGTTGAACGTCTGTTTCAAGTGTGGGAAGCCTGGTCATATGGCTAGAGATTGCAGGGGTACGAGGTGTTTCAACTGTGGGGAAGGTGGTCATATTACTAAAGATTGTAAGAAGCCGAGGGTTAAGGGTTCCGGGGTGAAGAAGGCTGGAGGAGAGGGATCAAGGGCGAGTGCCAGGGCATTCACTATGACACTAGAGGAAGCTAGGACGAACCCTGATGTTGTGTCCGGTACGTTTCTAGTGTACCAAACTTTAGCTTCTGTGTTATTTGGTTTGGGTGCTGGTAAAAGTTTTATTTCTGCTGCTTTTTGTGCTAAGCTGCCTCTTAGTAGTAAATGTGTTGATGTGCTCTTTGATGTAGAAGCTGCACGTGGTAAGTCTACCAGGATTACTGAGGGGATAGAGGGTTGTGACGTGGAATGAGAAGGTCACAAATTTCCGGTTAGACCCTTAGTGATGAACTTAGGTGGTTTCAATTTGGTTCTTAGGATGGATTGGTTGGTGGATTACGAGGCAAACATTGTGTGTCGCAGATTCGTTTGGCATCGCCTGACGGGATTTCGGTAACTGTTTATGGGGATCGGGTCACGACAATCCCGAAGGTAATCTCAATGGCGGTGGCTGGAAAGTGCATGAGGCATGGGTGTAGTGCCTACATAGCCTATGTAAAGGATGTGGATACGCCAACACCACAACTATCCAATGTACCGGTTGTGTTTGACTTCCCAAACATGTTCCGAGAAGACTTACCAGGAGTGGAACCTGATAGAGAGATCGAGTTTCAGATTGATCTAATACCGGGTGCCCAACCTTTTGCCAAGGCACAATATCGGTTGGCTCCGACTGAGATAAAGGAGTTGATGGAGCAGTTGCAAGAGCTACTTGATAAGGGGTTCATTTGACCAAGTATCTCTCCTTGGGGTGCTCCGGTCTTATTCGTAAAGAAGAAAGACGGTAGTATGAGGATGTGTATTAACTATCGTGAGCTGAACAAGTTGAAAGTGAAGAACTGATACCCCTTATCGAGGATCGATGATTTGTTTGGTCAACTTCAAGGTGCCCGTTGGTTTTCAAAGATAGATCTTCGATCGGGCTACCATCAGTTGAAAGTGAAGGAACAAGATATCTCTAAAACAACTTTTTGCACGCGATATGGTCATTACGTGTTCCTTGTCATGTCTTTTGGTTTGACCAATGTGCCAGCTGCTTTTATGGATCTGATGAATCGAGTGTGTCGGCCGATGCTGGATAAATCAGTGATTGTGTTTACTGATGATATTCTATTTTATTCTAAGAGAGAGATTGAGCATGCCGGTCATATTCAGGAGGTTCTAGAGACGTTGAGAAAGGAGAAGTTGTATGCCAAGTTCTCCAAGCGCGTTCTAGTTGCGCGAGGTTCAATTCTTGGGTCATGTGGTGAATCCTGATGGGATTATGCTGGACCCGGCAAAGGTGGAGGCGGTGATGCAATGGAAGTTCCGAAAGATGCCATCCGAGATTCGTAATTTCTTGGGTTTGGCGGGCTACTATAGAAGATTTATCCAAGAATGATCTAAGATCACTTCTCCACTAACTAAGTTGACCCAGAAAGATTTGAAGTTTTTATGGGGTCAAGCTCAAGAGAAGGCGTTTGAAGAATTGAAGGCAAGGTTGACTCAAGCTCTTGTTCTATCATTACCCGATGGTAGTGAAGATCTAGTGGTTTATTCTGATGCTTCCTACTCAGGGTTGGGATGTGTATTAATGTAGAAAGGGAAGGTTATAGCCTACGAATCCCGATAGTTGAAGGTTCATGAGGTCAATTATCCTACTCATGACTTGGAGCTAGCAGCTGTGGTCTTTGTGTTAAAGATTTGGAGGCACTACCTTTACGGGACGAAGTGCACCATATACACCGACAACAAGAGCTTGAAGTACTTCTTTGAGCAGAAGGACTTGAACATAAGACAGAGACGATGGTTGGAGCTCATAAAGGATTATGACGATGGCTGGATGGCAAAGCCAACGTGGTGGCGGATGCCCTTAGTCGGAAAGAGAGACCCGAACTGATTCGGGTGAAAGCGTACCAGTTAACCATGACCTCCGATGTGATGAAGCACGTTAAAGAGTTTCAAGATGAGGCATTGAAAGAAGATCATCTTAACTCGAAAAGACGAAGAGGTTTGTTTGAGGAATTGGGTGAAAATACAGTTGGTGTTAGGACTCGATTTGGGCGAATGTGGATTCCTCGTCATGGGAATCTACGCATGAAAATCATGGATGAAGCTCATAAGACTCGATACTCCATTCATGGGAATCTACCAAAGTTCTTAACAGATGAAGATATGATTGTTCCACTGGAGGACATCAAAGTAGATCAACGGCTCAATTATGTGGAGCCACCAGTGGCAATCATTGATTGAAAAGAGAATCGGCTGAGGAATAAAGTGGTTCCCCTTGTGCGTGTACAGTGGAAGCACATGAAGGGATTTGAGTCTACGTGGGAGACTGAAGAAGACATGAGACAACACTACCCATGATTGTTTGAGGAATAACAGGTTTCAGGGACGAAACCTAAATAAGGGGGTGGACTTGTAATGCCCGGTTATTGAAAAGACAAGGAAAGAAAGAATAAAGTGAAGTAAAAAGAAGGAAAAGAAATAAAACCCAAGTTTAGGGGTTAAAAGTGACAAAAAAGGACAAATCTTTGAAAAGTTGGTGATAAAGGTGGCATGGCCGCCCATCACCCTTTCTACACACAAAATTCTAGGATTTTTAGAGAGAGAGTAGTAGGAAGAAGAGAACTCTCGGTTTTGAAGAGAAACAAGAAGAAAAGTGCCAATTCAAGATAAGAATTCATGTTTTTATGGTGTTCTTAACCGGTTATTTCCTCGGGTTTGTGCTTATGTGTGTTTGTATGTGTTCGGGTATGTTTTAGTGGGTTTCTAGGCGGTTGAATTCGATTTGAAAACGAGTTTGGAAGAAGCCATACACAAGAGCTGCAAAGGTGAGTTGTAGAACCCCTCTTTTACTGGTTTTTAATTGATTTTGGGGCTGGAAATGCAAGAACGTATGTTTTTATGAAACTGGGTTTTGAATCCGTATGTATGAATGTATGTATGGTGTGATAACGATGTGATGTTGGACTATGTTCATGCTTGTTAATGTTATGGTTGTGTTTCTAAGGCTTAGACGGTAAATTAAGCTCTGAACATGTTAGACGGTGATTGAGAATTGAAATGTAATGTTTACGGCTCATACGTTTAAGATTAGAATCTGCCAAAGTATGCAAAAGCAAATGCGGATGAGAAATAGGAAGAAATGCGGATGAACAGTTAATGCGGATGAGCATTAACTGCTAAGTATGGGAAATGCGGATGAAAGTCAATGTGGATGGAAAGTTAATGCGGATGAGCATTGAGTAAGTATGTGAAATGCAGATGACAAATGCAGACGAGTAAGGTCAACGCGGATGAGAAAGTCTAAGTATGGGGAAATACGGATGACAAATGCGGATGAACTATAGGAAATACGGATGAACTATAGCAAATGTGGATGAACTATAGCAAATACGGATGAAGTATAGCGAATACGAATGAACTATAGCAAATGCGGATAAACAAAAGACAAATGCGGATGAACACTTAGAATGTTTTCTGACCTTCTAGGGAGAAAAATGAAATATAGGTTGTGACTTGGGAGATTCCCGGGGGCTAGGTAAGTTGACTGTTTGAGGTGATAGATGTTATGATGGGCATGTTATGATGTATGATTGTTGCTTATGATAATGATGATGTATGATGTTGTATGATTATGCATGATGTATGCTATGTATGTATGATGCCCTGTATGATGATGACTGAATGTTATGTTGATGTTCCTTCTTATAATGTATGTTTATCTTTTCCGTGGCTTTATGTGTTATGTTAATAATTGAAATGAAAGTATTATGTAACGTAAAGTGGAAGATAATGAAAAGAGGAACATGATGAATGAATGCATGCATTAATGAAAGAATGAAAGTAAGAAAGGCTTGCAAGCAAGTGTATGGAGGTCCACACCCAATGAAGGGTGTTAGCTCAAAGGTGTGCGGGTTAGCTACCCCGGAAGGATGCACATTGGGGGTCCAATCTTTATGATTGACCATATGTATGGGATCCTTGCCACTTGCCCTAGGTGCTATAGTCAGCTTCGTGCACAATGTTCGAGCTCTATGAATGACCTCAGGCCCAGTTACCCGCTTCGTGCACAATGTTCGGGGTATAGCATATGGCATTGATTTGGAATGAAAGAGAAAGATGAATGGTGAATGTACTTTCCCTAGGTACTAGAGTCAGCTTTGTGCCCAATATTCGAGGTCTATGAAAGACCTCAGACCCAGTTACCCGCTTCGTGCACAATGTTCGGGTTAATGTACATTTCATCAAAAGTAATGAACGTACAAATGAAAGAAAGAAAGTATGAATGAATGTGAATGATAATGACGTATGGTGAATGAAAAGAAGTTAACAAATGAATGATGAAGATAATAATGATATTATCCATATGTACATATGATGTATGATCGCATTAAAGTAAAGAACGATTTTAATAAAGGAAAAATATGTTATATTTTTAAAACTAGAACTCACCCAGCAACGCTGACTTTGGTGTGTTTCCAGTTGGTAGGTAATTTTGCTGAGGATGGCACGGGACGGCTGCTCAGCTCTTTTGGATGGCATCCATTTTTATAATTCTTTTGTGATGTAATGCAACATGTATTTTGTAACTTGATAACGATGTATTGTTTTTCAAAAGCTTTTATAATGAAATGAGATGTCTATTTTGATGATTCCACTGTGATGTTTTATGAAAGTAAATGTAATTATAAGTTTTATAAGCAATGATTGACCAACTGTGAGCGTCCCAGGAACGGTGCCTTACATCATATGGTGAATCCTGATGGGATTATGGTGGACCCGACAAAGGTGGAGACAGTGATGCAATAGAAATCTCCAAAGACGCCATCCGAGATTCATACTTTCTTGGGTTTGGCTGGCTACTACAGAAGGTTCATTCATGACTTCTCTAAGATCGCTTCTTCACTAACCAAGTTGACCCGAAAAGATGTGAAGTTTGTATGGGGTCAAGCTCAAGAGAAGGCGTTCGAGGAATTGAAGGCAAGGTCGACTCAAGCTCATGTTCTTTCATTACCCAATGGAAGTGAAGATCTGGTTGTTTATTCTGATGCTTCCTACTCGAGGTTGGGGTGTGTGTTATTGCAAAGGGTAAAAGTTATCGCCTATGCATCCCAACAGTTAAAGGTTCATGAGGTCAATCACCCTACTCATGATTTGGAGCTAGGAGCTATTATCTTTGCATTAAAGATTTGGAGGCACTACCTATACGGTACAAAGTGCACCATATTCACTGACCACAAGAGCTTGAAGTACTTCTTTGAGCAAAAATATTTGAACATGGGGAAGAGGAGATGGTTGGAGCTTATAAAGGATTACGATTGTGAGATCCATTTCCATCCGGGCAAAGCCAACGTGGTGGAGGATGCCCTTAGCCAGAAAGAGAGACCCGAAATGATTTGGGTGAAAGCATACTAGTTGATCATGACCTCTGATGTAATGAAGCAAGACAAAGATTTTCAAGATGACGCATTGAAAGAAGATCATCTTAACTCCAAAAGAATGAGAGGTCTGATTGCAGAATTGGGTGAAAACACACTTGGTGTTAGAACCCGATTCGGACGAATATGGATTCCTCATTGCAGGATCGGTGTTTGTCACTTAAACACAATGTTTTATCTCAAACTCACTTAGAACAACACTTGGGTATACGAAGAATCAATAAGAATTGATCACAATATATAAAGTAATAAAGAACACATAAAGATAATCTTCAAGATACTTTTATATATTGATTCTCAACTCAAAATACAAGACTCTTACAAGTAGAAGTTGTTATGTCTCACTTGGTTTTAATGAGTTTCAAAGAGAACCTAAATATAATACTACCTACACCCGGATATACTTTGATACCAGCTGGGATTCCTTAGCTAAAGCCTATACTACAAGACTATAGTTTAAGGTATCTCAGATAAAGTATTATCTGAGATATGGTAGTTAAGACATGTCCTTGACTTACCTTTTGGCACCAACTAAAGTTGGTAACATGTACTATCATAAAAAAGTAAATAATGGAATAAAGTATGGTCAACAACATGGCTCTTTAGGAAGAAGCCATGTTGTATCAGAAGTCTGCAGCGGAGTGTCAGAGACCATACTTGTGTCCACCGGTCATAGCAGTGTCTTCCGAAGGTTAAATGTCTTTGGAAGAGTAACTACATCCGAAGCCACTTATGCTTCGAAGAGGCTGCTTCTTCCAAGGCTTGGATACTTCTTCTTTTCATCATACTTCGGAAGTGGTCTTCACTTTATTCTTCTAAGTCTTGAACTTCGGAAGTATGCACTTGTCTTTGGAAGTAGAGTTCTGTCTTCGGAAGTTGGTCTTTCCCTTTGTCTTTGGAAGAACTCTACAACCTTCGGAAGTTCCATGTTAAGCTTTAGAAGCCTTTGCATGTAGCACCAAAAATAACTTAAGTGACATAGTTTTGGTTGCATCAGCCTTCTTCTTCATCCAACAAACTCTCCCTAGGCTGATGCTACCAAAACTTCACTTGTCTCTACTTCTCAAAACTTTCAGCACCAAGGAGAGTAAATATTTCTCTGTCTCCTTATTCTTCCTAAATATGGTGTTGAGAAGCTTGTACAGATCCTTGGTAGACAGGAAATCCAGTCTGTCACCTTGGATAACATGTACCTTTTGTTGTTGCCCTCTGAAAAGAGTTAGTTGATGGGAACTGTAATCATATTCCCATCGAACTATAGGTTCCAATTCACGACCTTCCACCATCTGTAGAAAGGGAGCACCTTTGGTGGGAGATCTTTCCTTGTCTTCCTGTCTTCTCAACTTCAACTCTCCTTTAATCTTTGCTTTTGTAGTTAACTCAGCTAGATGAAGACTGCTGAGATGATTTCTAATGATTGCAGCAGTTTCAGAGTTGGAGGGGTTGGAGAATGGCTTCTGTGCTAGCTCAGCAATGTCGAACCTGCTGGAGTGTAGCAGAGAGGTTGTATTAAGTCTATTAACTTCACCATTCTCCCTTTCCACAATAAAGTTGTGAGAAGGTTCATCAAACCTCCACTGGATTATCTTCCTTCTAGGCATAAGAGACTGACTAGGAATCTTGTCTTCTTTCGTTGTATCCAGTAGAGTCACCAATTTTCTTCTGAGCTTCTTTTCTTCCTCATTTAAAGAGTTTGAGTTGAGGCCCAAAAGTCTGTAGCCTGGTCCAAAGTTCCTCTAGGCAGATCTAGGAATTTATCTCTTGTGAGGGAACTTAAAGATCCATCAACATAGGTGATGTTGACAAAGTCTTCTCCACAAGAGACTTCACTCAGAGTAGTACAGTTGGTGAGCTTTGTCTTGATTTCCTTAAACTCCTCAAGAGAGAGATGTTGAGAAGGCTGAGGGGATGGTTTGGATGGTGATTGGGTATGTTTAGGTTCAGATGTTCTAGATAGTGTTTTGGCTTGGATGATGGGAAGTTTGGGTGGTTGAGGTGAGGGAGTAGGTGTCGGTAGTGTTGTGGGTTCAGGGGTAAAAGGTTCAGGTTTAATGGTAAATGGTGAGGGTGAAGGTTCAGGTTGTGGTTGTGTAGAAGTAGTGAAGGTCATCCCTTTTACTCTTCTATACATATCTTTCCTTTTCCCTATCCGGATGTCAGCCTTAATTTCACTGACAATCTGTTGGAGTGTCCTTTCAGACATGGGACCCACCGGCCTTCCAGAGAAGCCATGAGCCCGAAGATAGTTCTTCATCCAAGCTTTCTCAGTGAGCTTCTTGGAAGTAGTGACCCTAGCCTCTTCTTCCTTCTTCTTTTTCTCTCTGGCCTTTTCTTTTGCAGCCTTCTTCCTTTCCTTCTCCATTTGATCCTGCTCTTTGTTGTAGAGCGAGAGGATCGTATCATCATTGTGTGGAGAAAGTTCTTGAAGATCAAAGCCTCTGGAGAGAAGGAAGTTCACACTGTCTCTCCTTAGCTGCAATTCAGCCTCCTTCTATTCTTTTTCTTCTTTCTCCAAGGCCAACCTGGCTTCTTCCTCAAGTTTCAGCCTGGTTGCCTTCTCCAGATCCACCAACTCCTCTAATGGTAGCAGGAGTGTTTCTTCATTTGCATCTCCCATTTCAATGAGCTGGCCAATGATCTGCTCTCTTCTTTTATTGATGTCAGCCTCCTGATTGGATGCAACTACTTTTGTACTGGCAGCTAGCAACTTCTCAATTTGAAGTCTTCCTTTCTTCTTGAGTTTCTCAATCTTCTCCTCTTCCTGAATCTCTTCCATAGTCATCTTCTTTTTTCTTTGGTCTTTTGAAGATCCTGAATGTGGTGTTAGAACCCGATTCGGATGAATATGATTTCCTCGTTGCAGGATCGGTGTTTGTCACTTAAACACAATGTTTTCTCTCAAACTCACTTAGAACAACACTCGGGTATATGAAGAATCAATAAGATTTGATCACAATATATAAAGTAATAAAGAACACATAAAGATAATTTTCAAGATACTTTTATATATTGATTCTCAACTCAAAATACAAGACTCTTACAAGCAGAAGTTGTTATGTATCACTTGGTTTCATTGAGTTTCAAAGAGAACCTATATATAATACTACCTACAGCCGGATATACTTTAATACCAGCTGGGATTCCTTAGCTAAAGCCTATACTACCAGACTATAGGTTAAGGTATCTCTGATAAAGTATTATCTGAGATATGGTTGTTAGGACATGTCCCTGACTTCCCTTTTGTCACCAACTAAAGTTGGTAACATGTACTATCATAAAAAAGTAAACAGTGGAATAAAGTATGGTCAACAACATGGCTTTTTAGGAAGAAGCCATGCTGTATCAGAAGTCTGTAGCGGAGTGTCAGAGACCATACTTGTGTCCACTGGTCATAGCAGTGTCTTCCGAAGGTTAAATGGCTTCGGAAGAGTAAGTACTTCCGAAGCTGCTTATACTTCAGAAGATATTGCTTCTTCCAAGGCTTAATGACTTCTTCTTTTCATCATACTTCGGAAGTGGTCTTCACTTTATTCTTCTAAGTCTTGAACTTCAGAAGTATGCACTTGTCTTCGGAAGTAGAGTTCTGTCTTTGGAAGTTGGTCTTTCCCTTTGTCTTCTGAAGAACTCTACAACCTTCGGAAGTTCCATGTTAAGCTTCGGAAGCCTTTGCATGCAGCACCAAAAATAACTTAAGTGACATAGTTTTGGTTGCATCAGCCTTCTTCTTGATCCAACAAACTCCCCCTAGGCTGATGCTACCAAAATTT
>BJCM01229569.1:0-10000 GCA_018326385.1 Flaveria bidentis
AAGTTGTGTATAATATTAATATAATGTTGATATCATGGAAAAGTCCTCACACTTTCGAATTGTTAATATTGAATAGCGGGGAAATTTGGGTAGTACTACCGGGTCTGACGAGCCCCACCTGTGTGACTTGAGGTCAACCGGGTGCAATTTGTCCTATTGAACATTGTCACGACCTGTTAAGTCGTGACAAGAGTCAACAACGTAACACAGTTAGCTTCAATTGCGAAATCACTATGAGTTAATATTTACTGTTAATGGACTAGCTATCTGTTACAATACACTACTTTTATATCTCTACTATTAAACTGCTTATGTTTGAATATCACTCTTGAACTCACCAACCATTGTGTTGACATTTTAGTATGCTATTCTCAAGTCATTAACTTGCTTGCCTTTAGGAGCACTACACGGATTCACCTTGCATTCTAAGACTTGGTCTTCAAGGCATCTTTATTGTTTTTAATGGTTAATGTTTACTCTTTTGGGTTGGCGCATGTTTTGCCATAGTATGCATTTACATTCTTTGGGTTGTTTTTACAAATGCTTCCGCACAGTTTTAAGTTTATACTTTGGTTGATTTTATTTTAATTGTGGCATATAGAGTCCTTCTGAGTAACTATTGACTGTATTCCTGGTTTGTTCACACGCCTCGCGGTAAAACTCCGCACGTGGATTTTGAGGGTGTGACAAGTCTTCTCAGTTGAAATTTTCAAGGAGGAGGAAAGGATGGCCTCTAGACCCAAGTCAAAGAAGAAGAAGAACTCAGAGTCATCCACCTCCAAACCTCAGGATGAATCAAATCATCCTGAGAGAGTACATGAAAAGGCAACTCAATCAACTCTATTTCAAGCAACTCCTCTTGCATAAGGAAGACCCATCTTATCTTGGACCTTCACTACTAATCGAGAAAAATGGTATGTAATAAGAGATCAAGGTGGTGAAGATGTCTACACATGGCAGGACATGTTCAACCTAGCTTTGCATGATCTCTTTGAGATGAGAAGACACTTTAAAAGTCTGAGTGATCCTGGCTATCTAATGAAGAAAGGTATGGTCATCATCATGTGAGGACTATCAATATCTAATGTTTTCAAATGTTTTAATAGCATCAATCTAGGGGGAGTTTGTAAGGTTTCATGTAAGGATAATGCACCTAAAACATTTTAAGTCTTTCCTGTATGCATGCACTTAAGTGCAGGGTAGAAATGCTTCGGAAATTTTAACCCTGCATCAGAATTATTCTTGTAAAATATTCCGAAGCCAAGACCAACATCTTCTGAAGCCAAAAGTAAAGTCTTCCGAAGCTTTAAAGACAAAGTCTTCCAAAAGCAAGAAGTGAAGACTAATTTTTTCTGAAGACTTTTGATACATGCTTTATCTGATGTACTTTTCCATAAAGCTCGACCATTTTCCGCTGCAACCCTAATGACTCACCAACTTACACATGTTACTGAAAAGGTCCATGCTTTTGGTAATTGTACATTAAGGTCTTGAGTCTGTTACTTTGTACTTTATGTACTTTTGTCCTTTTTATAATATATTATGATGTGAGCTATGATATGTCATAATCACTGGTCAAAAGACAATCTTCCTTTTTACTTTACATTTAATTTTATTGTTGTCTAGATCATATGTTTCCAGCTGGGTTTCTAAGCATGGCCGGCTGTAGGATGTAGTATAAAGTATCTCAAGTCTTTGTATCTTTCTTTATGCTTTTAACACTTGTAAAAGAACTTGAGGACAATATACAACATTCTTGAAAACCAATATTTGTGTGTTGTTTGTTCTTGTTCTGTATCATACTTACTTGTGTTCTAAGTATCATACTATATTGTTTATAGTTCCCTATTTGATCTATTAAGTGTTCTTTACTATACTCTCCTTATTGTGTGTTGTGTTGTAAGTGATCATCCTTTAAACGGTCCTGCACTAATGTAGGGTCTTGAAATGATAAAGACGAACTAACTAAAAGGGTGAGTTAAATAAGCCCCAAGAATAAAGGACAAAGAATATATAAGTTGATTTAAGTGTAAGGGTATGGGTGTGTGTGGTATAACCTTGGCTTGAAATGGTTATTATGGTTCTTTTACTTGGCCGATGTTGGCTTTAATTAGGCTAGAACTTTGAGTATATTTTGTTTATTAAGAGTTTGAATAAAAAGGTGATTTAAACAAAGGATCATATAAAGGGTTTGAGAGGATTTATGTGAAAGAAAATGAAGTATGAAAACTGTTGTAAAATTTGCTAGGCGTTAGTCGGGTAATGAGATAGGACTAGTAATTAATCGGGATCCGACTGTTTTGTATAAATTTCCAAGTTTATGTATAATTTTATTCTTTTCTATAAATTAAACTACAACTTTGAGAGATAATTTGTAAATTGATGAATGTTAAATGGGTTAAATGTAAAAGTACACAAACTTAATTAAATCATTTAACTCTAAAGTTAAAATTGGCTTTTACCAACTTCGACAAACTACTGCGTAACACCTCTGATTCGGTGAAAATCGAAGCAGCCAACCTCTGATTAGAGACTAATCGAAGGATAGTCGCGTTTTTTATAACACTGAGTATGAGGGTGGTGTGTGTGGTTTTGGCTGATTATAGGGAGAGGGTGATCAAATGGGAGCCACAAATCTTGGTTAGCACAATATCATGCCAAAGATTTAGTTAGTGTTTTGGTCAAGAATCCATGTAACAAAAATTTTCATGGAAGGTTTAGTGTTAATTAGGTGGTTTGGAGGGTGACTTGACTAATCACACATTATAGAATTCTTTTATAACTTTTCATCTTTTTTATAGAATGTGGTCTTTTTAATTAAGGTGCAAGATTTAAGTTAGTGTATGTAATTTTCAAGTATGTATTCATGTGTGTGTGTTGTGAATGTATATACAACATATGGGTATAAGTATATGTGTCATAAATGTATATATTTATATGTATTCCTACATAATATATTCCATGCATGTGTGGATATGTGTATTTATCGTGTGTGTGTGTATATATATTTATATGAGTATATATATGCACAAGTTTGACTATATGAAGTGTATGAATATGTATGTATGAATGTAATTATACACACACATACTAATATGAGTGTGTGTGTGTCGTATATGTATGAATGTGTGTGTATATGATGATTTTACCTTATTCTAGATTAGTAAACATTTGGTATAGATACCAAGATTTTGCATTGGGATGTTTGATGTGCAATGTCTAGTTTTGTAGGTGATTTGATCATACAAGCAACATTCTTGGATAACTAGACTGATGACAAAAACAAGTTTCATGTCAGGTGCAACCTAAACAACATCTGAAGTCTTCTTTGGTTTCTTACCGATTAAAGTGGCTTCCAAATCTTTATTAACCAACAAATTACATCTTTAACCATTCGAAATCTTAACCATCAAATTTCATTATTCTTGTTTTCTTGTCCTTAGTCATTATTCCAAACTATAAATGATTAACAATCAAGTCAAAACTGAGAATACTGACAAACACAAAAATTGCCCGCTACATGACTTGATTTTTGCTCTATCAACCACTATTCTATATAACCAATTCCTAAAACACTAAAAGCAAACAAGTTTATTAATGCACCTGAGATTTAAAAGTAGCAGACAATCAAACTGCCTAGTTAGAATTAACCTTAATCTGAATAGCAATACCACAAAACCAAAATCCTAGTTCGATGATGACGAATACGAAGATTGTATCAGCGATGATAGAAGAAACCCTAATTCAAAAGACACACGACGATCACAAAACCCTTGTTTGATAGATAATAGGCGGCAAGAAATTCAGGTTCGTATGAATCTTTAAAACTTTTTAAAAGTAATCAAGAACTAGAAGCTCTAATACTAAATGTTAGGATGGTAACACACAAACACGTAATAGAAAATATTAAATGATAAGAGACAAAAGAGATTCATAAAGGTTCACTCTTGGTGTGCGACCTACTTTCTCTAGAGACAACTAGTGTTTATTTATTGACTATAATAAAGGTTAATCCATTTAGTTAACTATCTGACTAAACTAAACTCATTTAGAACTTGGGCAAACCAAACCAAATTGCTCCAAATTTAATCTACCTAAAAGCTACAATCTAAAAGCATTAATGCTATTAATAAGCAAAGTTGAGTCGTGCTAGGATTTTAATTGGCTCAACTTGGTTTGTAATGAGTTGAACCAAGCTGACTTGTTTTGTTCACAAGCTATGCTGACTTGTTTTTGTAAACTATCCTAAACGAGTTGGCTCAAGTTCTGATTTGAGCGAGTTTTTTAGAGCGCCTTTTGATCAAGTTTCAAACCATGGTTTATTTAAACATTCTTAAAAAAATTGAAAAATAAACAACATATATTATTGGGTATATTAACAAAAAATAAGATATATACTAAAGTTTATAGAATTATTGTTGACAAATAATCTAACCAAAAGCTCTCACCACTCACAAACACACATATATATATATTAAATGATAAAAATTGAGCCACAATTTAGTAGACTTGAGTTTAAGAGAGCCTGGTTGACTCGATTTTCTAAGCGAGCTGCTTTAAGCGAGGTTTTCAAACTTTTTCTGAAAAGTAAATTACTATTTGCATTCTTGACGTTTGTTTATTTAAAATGTTTGAATCCCTATTGTTTCAAAACCTTAAATCGCCACCTGAACTTTTAAATTCTTCATCATTTTAATCCTTTGTGCTGACCTTATTAAATAGCTCAGTTAAGTATGTCACATTTTCTCTTTCGTGTAGGGGTATTTTCTTCCTTTCTGTTTTATCTCCTATAAAACCCTTTTAATGTTTTAACATCTTGTATGTATGTATGTATGTATGTATGTATGTATGTATGTATGAATGTATGTATGTATGTATGAATGAATGTATGTATGTAAGTATGTAAGTATGTATGTATAAATGTATGTATGTATGTATGTATGTATGTATGTAAGTATGTATGAATGTATGTATGTATGTATGTATGTATGTATGTATGTATGTACGAACGTACGTATGTATGTATGTACGTACGTACGTATGTATGTATGTATGTATGTATGTATGTATGTATGTATGTGTATACGTACGCACGTACGTACGTACGTACATACTCACGTACGTAGTATGTATGTATGTATGTATGTATGTATGTATGTACGTACGCATGTATGTATTGTACGTAGGTACGTACGTACATAGGTCCGTACGTACGAATGTATGTGTGCACGTACTTACGTACGTACTGTGTACGTATGTACATGTGTACGTATGTACGAGTGTACGTGCGTATGTGTGTACGTGTGTACGTGTGTACGTGTGTACGTGTGTACGTGTGTACGTGTGTACGTGTGTACGTGTGAACGTGTGTACGTGTGTACGTATGTACGACGTACGTATGTACGTGTGTACGTGTGTACGTGTGTACGTGTGTACGTGTGTACGTGTGTACGTGTGTACGTGTGTACGTGTGTACGTGACACGTATGTACGTGTGTACGTATGTACGTGTGTACACAACGTATGTACGTGTGTACGTATGTACGTGTGTACGTATGTACGCGTGTACGTTTGTACGCGTGTATGTTTATACGCGTGTACGTATGTACGAGTGTATGTATGTATATATGTGTGTATGTATGTATGTATGTATATATGTATGTATTTATGTATGTATGTAAGTATGTATGTATGTACGTATGTATGTACGTGTGTAAGTATGTACGTGTGTACGTGTGTACGTATGTACGTGTGTATGTATGTACGTGTGTACGTATGTACGTACGTACGTACGTATGTATGTCTGTATGTATGTATGTATGTATGTATGTATGTATGTGTGTATGTATGTATGTATGTACGTATGTATGTATGTATGTATGTATGTTTGTATGTATGTATGTATGAATGTATGTATTTATGTATGTATGTATGTATGTATGTATGTATATATGTGTGTGTGTATGTGTGTATGTATGTATGTATGTAAGTATGTTGTATGTATGTATGTATGTAGGTATGTATGTATGTATGTATCTATATATGTATGTATGTATGTATATATGTATGTATGTATGTATGTAGTACATACGTATGTAAGTACGTACGCATGTATGTACGTAAGTATGTATGTACGTAGGTACGTAGGTACGTACGTACCTATGTATGTACGTATGTTTTTATGTACGTACGTATATATGTACGTATGTATGTATATACGTACCTACCTACGTATGTATGTATGTATGTACGTATGTATTTACGCACGTATGTATGTATGTATGTACGTATCTAAGTATGTACGTACGTATGTATGTACGTACCTATGTATGTACATACCTATTTATGTACGTACCTATGTATGTACGTTCCTATGTGTGTACGTACGTACGTACGTGTGTATGTACGTACGTGTGTATGTATGTACGTGTGTATGTACGTACGTGTGTGTGTACGTACGTGTGTGTGTACGTGCATGTGTGTACGTACGTGTGTGTGTACGTACGTGTGTGTGTACGTACACATGTGTGTACGTACGCCTGTGTGTATGTACGTATGTATGCATTTACATATGTTTGTATGTACGTACTATGTATGTACATATGTATGTACGTATGTGTGTAGGTACGTATGTATGTACGTATGTATGTAGGTACGTATGTATGTACGTATGTATGTACATATGTATGTACGTATGTATTTACGTATGTATGTACGTACATATGTATTTATGTATGTATGTATGTATGTATATATGTTTGTATTTATGTATGTATGTATGTATGTATTGCAGGACCATTAGAAGGGGTGAAGCACTTTACAATACAATTTCACAACAGAGAAGAGTTCTTTAGAACACTTAACAGATAAAATAAGAAACTGGTTAACTAAAGTATGAAATACTAAGAACACAAGTAAAAGAGAGACATGATAAGATAGTAACACAAGTATTGATTTTCAAGAATATAGTATATTACTTCTGAAGTTCTATTACAAAGTGTTACAAAGCATATTTGAAAGTTACAAGTACTTGTGATACTGATACTACATCCTACAGCCGGCCATACTTTGAAAGCCAGCTCGATACATAAGACTGGAAAAGAAAATTAAATGTACAGTTAAAAGGAAGATTGCCTTTTGACTTGTGGATATGACATGCCATAGCTCACATCCTAATATATTACAAAAAGGATAAATTACATAAAGTAGAAAGCTTAGACTCAAGACCTCACTGTACTGTTTTCCAAAAGCATGGACCTTTTCACCAACTTGTGAAAGTTAGTGAGTCAAACAGAGTTGTTGCGAAAAGGTGTTCCAACTTTATGAAAAAGTACATCAGATAATAGCATGCATTGAAAAGTCTTCGGAAGAAATCTGTCTTCAAAAATTGGCTTGTCTCTGAAGCTTTGGAAGACTTCATATTTGGCTTCGGAAGATATTGGTCATGGCTTCGGAAGATTTTACACTTAGAATATTTCTTGTGTGAAGTGTAAAACTTCCGAAGCATTTCTACTTTAGTTTCTTAGTGCATGCATGCAGAGAGACTTTAGATGTATTGAATGTTTTTACTGCATCAAACTTGTTGGAATCCTTACAAACTCCCCCTAGGCTGATGCTACCATAACATTTAAAGATCTTCATCAGCAACCCGTCCTCATCATGATGGTCAGGATCACTCAGACTTTCATAGTATCTTCTCATCTTAAAGAGATCATGCAGAGGTAGGTTGAATAAGTCTTGCCATGTGTAGACATTTACACCACCTTTATCTCTAATCACATGCCGTCTTTCTGGATTAGTTGTGAAGGTCCAGAATAAGTTGGGTCTCTCAGAAGCAAGAAGAGTCACTTGGATTGGTGTTGATTGGGCTGCCTCTTCATGCACTCCTTGAGGTTGATCTGACTCACCTTGAGGTATGGAGGTGGATGGTTTAGACTTCTTCTTCTTCTTTGACTTTGGTCTAGAAGACAACCTCTTCCTCCTCTTTGATGTCTTTAACTGAGAAGACTGGTCTGCAGTACCGTGTTGATTATTCTTGTCTTGCTTAGTTGGGTGTTCCTCCCTCACAGGTTCAGAAGGAGAGGGAGTTTGACCCGGCTGTGGATTAGAAGATGAAACTTGTTAAGACTCAGCAGGAGGACCAGGTTGTGTTGTATCAAAAGGTTCAACCTTAACCTCCACTTCTTGAGGGACCTGACTTGGTGGGGAGTGTAAGTCAACAAGTTCTCCTCTTTTGATCTTCTGCTTGATCATCCTAATGTGCTCATCCATAGTAGATAGAGATATAGGACCAAGTCTTCTTCTGGAGAATCCATACAGCTTCAAGAAGCTCGTCATTCTTTGTCTATCACTAGACTTCTTCATACTCTTTTGAATGATGGCCCTTGACCTTGTAACATCTTCCCTTAATTTTCTCTTTGTTGCCTTATGTTCTTTGAGTACTTCAAGCTCAAGCTGTTTGAGATACTCAAACTCTATGTACTCAAAGGACAAGAGAAGGAGTGCAGTTGCCTGATATAGGCATGTGGCACTCAGGTAGTTCATCATATTGATCCTATCAGTCTCTTTGTCTACCTGAGGTTCTTGTAGAGCCACAACCTCTTATGCAGGACTTTCTTAAACTGGGGAGAGAGTGGGAACATGCTTGTATAATCTCTTTTGTCCCCACTCATCTTTGATTTGGAGAAGTAACTTTGCATCTTCTGCTTCCATCCTCTCTCTTGACAATTCCATGTCAGCCAATTCATTAAGCTCTTCTAAGAGTAGAGATATAATCTCATCAATGTCATAGTTCCTGGTTTACAGGTAAGTAATCCTGACTACCCTCAACTCATCATCTTGAGTGTTTGGTCTATGGGCAGCCCTGATTGCAGCTTCCATGAATCCAACAGACCAAGATGAACTTTCTCCCCTTAGCTTCCTCTTCCTCTCTCTCCTCCTCCTCAATCTCCACAGAAGTCATTTTCCTTTTCCTTTTTTCACTCACAGACCTTTGTGACTTAGGGTGGAGAGAGCTTTGACCTTTATTGCTTGGTGTAGCCTCTAAGCTCTGGCCAGAGAGAGGTTGTGATACACCTTCACCAGCAGGTGCTTCACTAAGGGAATGAATTGCTAAAGTAGTTGTAGGTGTGACAGGGCTTTCAGGCTCTAACACTAGGCCTTTAATCAAGGTTTCCCCTTCGAAGCTAATCTTAGGGCCTGCCTCAACATCCAGTTGACCAATAGTATTACTTAATTGCCTTTTTCTCCTTCTAAGACTGAACTCTTCAGTAAATTTGTCTTGAATCCTTTGTGCCAGCCTGTCAGCTTGTCCAGATTGGCTTGGATTGACAAGGGGCATGTTGATCAGGTCAAGACCTTCATAGTAGTTCAAGGTCTGAAAATTGAAGACTTCTTTCTACCCTTGAACTCTTTGAAGAAGAAGAGCTCTTCTGTTTGCATCATACATCCACCCTATGATGTAGTTGGAAGTTCCTTGAGGTGGAGATGATACTGTCCTTGGTATACCTTACTCAAAAAGACTTTGAATCTAGGAGTCTGTTGAGTCCACATCAATGTGAACTTGAGGAAGTTGTTGAGTATGAACAATTGCAAGTGAGGATGGTGTTTCCTCACTGTCCAAGCTCTGTGAAGAACTCCCAGGTTCTGTGTCTGTGATGATTTTCTCCCCCTTTTTGGTAGCATCACCCACTTGCATAGGTGAGCTAGAGGTTAGATCAACTATATACATAGGTTCTTGTGTTCCTGGTTGAGCTCTTCTTAAAGGTCTCCCAGCTAGTTTTTCCTTAAGATAAGATAACTCAGGTTGCTGATCATTGACCCTGTGTTGCAAGGTAGTCACCTGAGATTAAAGATGACTAACCTTGGAGACTAAATAAGTGCATGTTTTTGACAGTTTTTGCACCTTTAGCCTAAGCTTCCCCTCATCTTCATCAGAAGAATCATTGGGGGATGAGAGAATTGAAGCAAAGTTTTCTCTCTTACCACCAACATGAAGTGCT
>BJCM01229569.1:15000-23878 GCA_018326385.1 Flaveria bidentis
AAGCAGCTGGAGGGCCGAAGGGTGAGCCAAGCAAGGGCAAGGATGCCAAGGAGGGAGGTCATGAAGCCGGCAAGGAGAAGGAGGTTTCCATGGGCGATGAAGGTAATGTTGAAGGCCTGAGCGCATTTTTTTAGTCTTGCATGTAACAGGTTGGTTGTAACCTTCGGGCTCTTTTGAACAATTTTACTTTTCTTGCACTTAAGTCCCCTTCGTGGGCAGACGATTAATAGTTTGGGTGGAAGGATCCTGAGTTTCAAGACGAAGCCCAAACCGTATTTAACTCATTTTGGGAATCTGGGTGGATGAATCCACTTATGTTGGATGAAGCCCAAATTCATACCTGGTATTTCTGCATGGTAAACCCATTAGTTAAAAGATAATATTTCCACTAGCTGCCATGTGTTGTGAGATTGTTTGATTAAAAACTCATAAATTATAAGAATCCTTAGAGGATAAATATCCATGGCTAACTTTAGGAAACGATGTCTTTAAGTAATAAAGATAGAATAGAAAATCACAGTTTGATAGCTTAACCTTGATATGTAGATGTATCTTCAAATATATGTTTCTAGCCACTCATGCCTTAATCAGTTTGGAACTAGAGCCCTTAGTCAAAAGATGCCAAAAGCCTTAGCCAACCTGTTATAAAGCCTAGGTCTTCATGCCGGTGTTACTGGAGGATTCTTGTACCGAAACCAACCTATTCTGGTCTCGTAGCCTTTAAGGATACTAGTGTTAAAACCTTTTTAAGGATACTGGCGATAAAGCCTTTCGAGGATACTGGCGATAAAGCCCTTTAAGGATACTGGTGATAAAGCCTTTTTAAGGATACTAGTGATAAAGCCTTTTGAGGATACTAGCGATAAAGCCCTTTAAGGATACTGGCGATAAAGCCTTTTAAAGATACTGGTGATAAAGCCCTTTAAGGATATTGGTGATAAAGCCTTTTAAGGATACTAGCGATAAAGCTCTAGATGGCACGTGCATGCCAAACCAATTGCTAACCCGAAAGAGTTAGAAAGCTTAAAACCCTTACCACTTGCCCAAGAATGAAGGAGTGGTCAGCCATTATTCATGGACTGGTTGCTTCACCCCAACATATGGGTTTAGGTAACGTGCGCTCTAGGCGAGGGTATGTGCTCTAACCGAGTTCATTACCCAAAAACTGAGGAAAGTATAAAATTTCAAACCTTAGAAGGTGCGCCGGACACCTTAAAAACATAGAAGAGATGATCAATCTCTTACTGGTGATAAGGCCGAAATGACTGGCGACAAGGCCACTTTTATGCATGCATCTTCCTTTGGCATTGAATATGCAAAAAACTAATCTTGGCAAGAAGTTGGTGTTTAAAATACCAATTCCAAACAATTTAGAGTAAAATAGACTAAGATAATAAGGATAAGCATAATGAAACATCAAAGTGAGACACATACCATCATCCTTGTGAAAACCAGGATATAACATGTTTTAAGGATACAACATCCTTACGTAAAGTATTTCTTGAGGTGTATCGCATTCCATGCTCTAGGTAGAAGTTCACCCTCCATGTTACTTAGTCTGTAGGCTCCCTTTCCTGCCTCGTCATCGATCAAGTAGAGGCCTTCCTATTTCGGTGCTAGCTTTCCATCGGATGCATTGGTTGTATTCTGGAATGCTTTTCTTAGAACCATATCTCCTATTTGGAATCTTCGTATTCTTATATTTTTGTTATAAGAAGCTGTTATCTTTTGTTGATAAGTTTCCATTCTTATCTTGGCTATGTCTCGGATTTCGTCCATTGTCTCGAGGTCTTGCAACAAGGATTCTTTATTCAGCTCAGGATCCTTCATGCTAACTCTTGCTGTAGGAATAACTACTTCTGTAGGAATTACTGCTTCAGATCGAAAGACTAATGAAAATGGAGTTTGCCCTGTTGCATTCTTTGTGGTAGTTCTATCTGCCCATAGGACGAAAGGTAGTTCTTCTGCCCAATTTTCTTTCTTGTCCCCAAGTCTTTTCTTAAGATTATTTATAATAATCTTGTTGCTAGACTCCGCTTCCCCATTGGCTTGAGGATGTACTAGGGTGGAAGTGATCATTTTGATTCCCCAACTAGCACAAAAGTTTATGGTCCTCTTTCCTATGAACTAAGATCCATTATCACAAATTATCTCCGCTAGAATGCAAAATCTCATAAGGATATTCCTTTTTATAAAGGATATTACTTCCTTTTCACGAACTTGAACGAATGCCTCAGCTTCGATTTATTTGGAAAAGTTATCAGTCATGGCAAGCATGAATACTTTCCCTCCTGGAGCAACTGGTAGTTTTCCAACTATATCCATCCCCCACTTCATAAAAGGCCATGAAGAGATGATAGGATGTAGTGGTTCTGCTGGTTGGTGAAGGATGTTAGCGTGTCTCTGACATGCATCACATTTTTGAGAGTAGGATATCACATCCTTCTTCATAGTAGGCCAAAAGTATCCTATTATTAAGACTTTGGAGAAGAGTGCCCTACCCATAGTGTGATTTCCACAATCTCTTTCATGTATGTCTTTTAGTACTTCTTGGATTTCAGGCTCTTCCAAGCATCTTAGATAAGGACTTGCAAGAGATTTTTTATATAATACATTGTTTATCAGGGTGTATCTGGATACCTTCATCTTAAACACTTTAGGATTTTGGTCTGGTGGGATCTCTTCCTTTAAGATGTAGTTCTTGATTGGAAGGATTCATGATTCTTGATTATGCTGAGGATCCAGTATCCTTGATTCTTCATTCTTAGATAATGCGTTGATCTTGTATCCTTCTTCAGAGATTGCTGGTTTAAGATATGGATAATTGGAATCTTTGTTCCTTCTGGTATCCTTAATGATGAGGCTAGATTTGCTAAAGCATCGGCTTCTACGTTTTCTTCCCTAGGTACCTGCATTATCTTAAAGTCTACAAAGTCTTTTGATAGTTTTTTGACCATCTCAAGATATTGTAACAATATTTCACCTTTCACGGCATAATATCCATTAAAGTGATTAGTTATTAATAAAGAATCATCAGTACTCGAAGATACTTGACCTTTATATCCTTAGAAAGATGCATCCCTGCTATAAGTCTTTGTATTCTACTTCATTGTCAGTGGCCTGAAATTCATATGTAATTGATTGGGGTATAATGTCCCCCTATGGCGATTTTAGTAGGATGCCTAACCCTGTCCCCCGGACATTTGCAGCTCCATCAGTGTAAAGGATCCAGTATCCTTCTTCTGCGTTTAACTGTTGGACTTCGAAGTCGGCATCCTTGACTATATCCTCGGTGAAATCAGCCACAAAGTCTGCGAGTGCTTGGGACTTGATAGATGTTCTTGGTTTGTATACTATGTCATAGGCACTTATCTTTACAGCCCACTTGGCCATCCTTCCTGACATTTCTGGTTTTTTTCAAAACAGACTTAATTGGATAGTTAGTCAAGACATGGATAGTATGAGTTTCAAAATAATGCCTTAATTTGATCGATGCCATAACCAATGCAAGTATGAGTTTTTCTAAATGAGAATACCTGGTTTTTGCATCTAGTATACTTTTAATTACGTAATAAATAGGATGTTGTTGGCCTTCATGGTCCTTTACCAAGACCGCACTTACTGTGTTTCCTGAAACGGCTAAGTAGAAGGATAGGGGCTCTCCATCCTCAGGCTTCATCAGCAATGGTGCTGGGATAAGTATTCCTTTAGATCCTTCAAGGCTTTCTCATGCTTCTCTGTCCATTCGAATTTCTGGTTTTTCCTGAGAGTATCATAGAAATTCTTGCATTTATCTGAGGACCTAGAGATAAACCTTTTTAAGGTTGCTATCCTTCCTGTCAGTCTCAGGACATCCTTAGTATTTGCGGGTGACCTTAGGTCCATGATAGCCTTTATTTGCTCCGGATTTGCTTCGATTCCTTTCTTCATCACCATGTATCCTAGGAATTTTCCTGCTTTGACCCCAAAGTGCCATTTGGATGGGTTTAACTTCATATTGAATTCATCAAGGATGTCAAATGCTTCTTTCAAGTGTTGGAGGTGATCTTTTTCTTTCTTTGATTTGACCACCATATCATCGATGTATACCTCCATGGTGTCCCCTAGTTTCTCTTTAAACATCATATTCACCAGCCTTTGATATGTGGCACCTGCATTTTTTAGTCCAAAAGGCATAGCAATACAACAACATATACCTGAAGGGGTGATGAATGCAGTATCCTCCTAGCCAGATAGTTCCATTTGTATTTGTTGGAAACTAGCTGATGCATCCATGAAGGTAAGGATTTCATACCCTGCTATTGCATCCACCATGGAGTCAATGCGTGGCAATGGAAAAGGATCTTTGGGGCAAGCTTTGTTCAGGTTTGTGTAATCAATATAAACTCTCCATTTCCCAATCTTCTTTCGTACCACCACAATATTTGCAAGCCATCTTGGGAATTTAACTTCTCTGATCATTCCTGCTTTTATTAGTTTATCTACTTCTTCTTGGATGATTACGTTCCTTTCAGGAGAAAACTTTCTTCTTTTTTTGATGTACAGGACTGCAATTAGAGTTTACATTTAATTTATGAGTAATGATATCTTTGGATATACCTGTCATATCATCATGCTTCCATGCGAAAGAGGATGCCCTATCCTTAAGGAATGTTATGAGTTTTGGTTTGATATCCTTTAGGATATTGGATCCTATTAGAGCCTTTATCTCCGTATCCTCTGGATCTAAGGATACTTCCTTTACTTCCTTCTGATCACCCTCAAAGAATCCACGAAGCTTGTTCTTTAATTGCTATTCTGATTAAGTCTTCGTCGAAGCCTTCATTAAGGAGGTATAACAGTTCTTAGCCTCCTGTTGGTCACTACTTATCTTAACCACCCCCCATGGAGTAGGAAGCTTCACACATTGATGGTAGGTTAAGGGTATAGCCTTCATGTCATGGATCCATGGCCTGCCCAGGATGATGTTACAGCAGGATAAGGAATCTATCACACAGAATTTCTGCATGGTGTTCATTCCTTCAATATACACAGGGAGTTTGATGTCCCCCACTGTATTCTTTCTTTCCCCATTGAAACCTACTAGCACATAAGATCTTGGGACGATTTCTTTCTCATCGATGTTCATCTTCTTCAAAACATCTACCTGGATGATGTTTACAATGCTTCCTCCATCTACAAGTATCCTGCGCTTAAAACAGTTAGTGATGTATAATGTAATTACCAAGCCGTCATGGTGAGGATCCTGGATGGTGGATAAATCATCCTCGTCGTCGAAGGATATGATCTTTTCCTCGGTGAGGCTAGTGCTACGGATGCGCCTGTCCCCATACTCAGCTTTAGCTTCCTTGGCATGTCGTTTGGCTGAAGAGTACGATGTCCCACAGATGTCTGATCCTCCATAGATGAAATTGATAGTCTTTGCGTCTGGAGGTGGAGATGCCGCTCTGCTCGGGGTCTTTTTAGCATCTTGAGCTTTAGTCTTCTTTCTTGGAAGTAATTCCTTTAGGTGACCTTTGCTCAACATATAGCTTATTTCCTTCCTCAAGGCAATGCATTCATCAGTAATATGACCAAAGTCTTCACGGTAAGCGCACCAATTTGACTTATCCTTGTTTTCTGGAATATTTTCATTCTTCCTTGGCCATCTTGCTTTTTCACCTAAACCCTACATAGCACATATTAGTTCAGTTGTGTCAGCAAGGAAACGATATTCCGAAACTCGAGGATATTCTTTGTCGTCCTCATCTTCTTCCACTACATTTATCCTTGGGCTATCCTGCTTGGAGTATGGCCTTGCTCGGTATGACTTGTTTGGAGATTCCACCTTCCTGTTGTTGGGTTCATACTTGGGAATATCTAGCTTCCTGTGTATTCTTTTGTCATCTTCTACGCGAATGAATCGAAGTGCTCTGGTCCTCACTTCGTCTAGATTCCTGCAAGGATTCATTACAAGGTCATCGTAGAATTGTGAGCTATTGTGTAATCCCATTTTGAGAGCTTCTATGACAACAACCATATCCATGTTTGGAATCTCCAATGCTTCTTGGCTAAACCTAGTAATGAAGTCTCTCAAGGATTTTGTATCCTTCTGAATCACCCGGTATAGGTCACCTGTTAGCTTTTGAAAGGTTCGGCTGCAAGAAAACTAGTTATTAAACATGTTAATTAAATGAGCAAAGGAAGTAATCGTATTGTTAGGTATATTGAGTAGCCATTTTAAGGCTGGCCCTGTTAAAGTTGATCCAAATCCTTTGCATAAGCATGCTTCTTTGATGTTGGGTGGAATGGGATTGATCTCCATCCTTTCCCTGTATTGGGCTACATGTTCTTCTGGATCTGTGGTCCCATCATACAACTTCATCTTGGGGATCTGGAATTTGGGGATCTCGATTCCAGATATAGGTCAATCTGAAGGTAGACCGCTTGTGACTTTCAAATGAGACTTCAGGTATAGGTTTGATAACTCCAGGAACACTTGTTATCATGTTCCTTAGATCTTGTAATTCCTTAGCCAATCCTACATTCATGTCTACCATATTTGGATTAGTCATATAGGACGCATTATTGAAGTTGTTACCGGTTTGAGGACATATTATCCCCATAGGTTGCTGGTTCCCCGCCATGGTGTATCATGGCGTTATGGGTTGGCCAGTTGTAGCCTTTGTCCTCATCGGGATGAAATCTCCCAGATGCATCTCGCTTTCTTGAGCTTGGGAGACTCCTGCATTGTAGTGGGGTGCGGATGTCGTCAAGGATCCTTACCGCATGAAAGTTCCCTGAGATTGCTCCCCCATGTATCCTGACATATGAGATATCTGAGGGATCCTTGATCCTAAGGCATTAGTTATCAAGGATCCTGATTGCTGTAGCATATTAGATCCCGAAGGATACATCATTGGTGTCGTAGCCTGTTGAAGGAAACCGGTTCCCGTGGGGTACTCGATCAAGGATTCATGTCGTTGAAAACCATTGGCTCCTAAGGGATTCGTCATTGAGGGTCCGGGCTGCCGGTGAATGCTGGAACCTAAAGGATACGCTATCGATGATCCGGACTGATGAAAGATGTCGGATCCTGAGGGATATGCCGTCGAGGAATCAGACTGCTGAAGGATACTTGATTCCGAAGGATACGCCATTGAGGATCCTGATCACTGGAGGGATTGAGAATCCGGGGGGCTGAAACGGAGCATCCTTGGGATCAGCGGACTGTCCTCTTCTATAGGTTGTTTGGATTTCTTCAGCTGCTCAATTTATTTGAAGAGATTAACGTTGGTTCTTGTCTATTGCTCTATTTGCCCATTTACCTGCTTAATTAGAGAAAGAATTTCTTTGTTAGAAACAACAGGGTCTATGGATTGAACCTTATTTCCGTTGAAGATAGGTTGTTCTTGTTTTCTTAGTGGCTCGTCCCTTCTTCCTTGATTCCCCACAAAGGTGCTAGTTCTTTTAGATGAGCCGGCTAAGATAACGGGAATAGTTGAGGTAGGAGGTTGAGTCGACATGTTAGGGAGTAAAGGTAAATGAGAAATAGGGGTTTTGGTATGGTTTTTTGACAATCAAGGAACCAGTTGCCCCACAGTGGGCGCCAAATTGTTTCGGGATAAAATCTACTAAGAGTCTTGTATCCTGAATTAGTATGTGAGGCGGTATATCCTTGATCGTGAGTAGTCGAACAAATGAACAAAACAAGTAATGAACAGCCAGAAAATGTATGAACAACGGATTTGGTTACGAGGGAAAAAGCCTTTGGTGCGTTAGCACCGCCGACATAAAAAACCCCAGTTGAGGAAAATTATCACCAACTAGTTTATTGATCTTTTGAACAAATAAATACAATGATTTTGGGAGTGCTGAATCGATGAGAGCTAAGTGTTACATTAGTAAATCGAATGTGTGTTGCGTGAGTGTAAAGTAGCCAGAAAATGTATGTATGTATGTATCTATGTATTTATGTATGCATGTATGCATGTATGTATGTATGTACGTACGTATGTATGTACGTATGTATGTACGTATGTATTTACGTATGTATGTACGTATGTATGTATGTATGTATATACGTATGTATGTACGTATGTATGTACGTATGTATGTACGTATGTATGTATGTATGTGTCTCTGTGTGTGTATGTGTGTGTGTATGTGTGTGTGTATGTGTGTGTGTATGTGTGTGTATGTGTGTGTATGTGTGTGTGTATGTGTGTGTGTGTGTATGTGTGTATGTATGTGTGTATGTATGTGTGTATGTATGTGTGTATGTATGTGTGTCTGGACACGTGCGTGTATGCGTGCGTGTATGTGTGCGTGTATGGGTGCGTGTATGCATACGAGTACGCGTGCATGTATGCGTGTATGTATCCATGTATGTTAGAACTCTTGAAAGATTAACATTTAGTCTTTTATTGTAATATTTTATAGTTTGTACTAGTATAGGGACTAGTTTTGTAAATTGTAGTTCCTTAGTTGCTAGTATAAATAGCTTAGTCAAGAGGTGGTTGCAAGGGATTTTTTCAAGAGAGTTACAAAGCAGTAATTGAGAGTTTGTTGAGAATTTGTTAACTGCTTTCTTACTCTTGTAATTGTCTTAGCTATATCAATGAACTGTGAATTTGTTGATATTGCTTGAATTGATTACAATTGTTTGTGTTTCTCTTGAATTGTTTACATAAATCATTACAGATTGTCTCAATTGATCCTATCAATCGGTATCAGAGCATTCAATTGAGTGTCTATCAAGTTCTATCGAACATAGAAACTTCAAAAATCCACTGAAAACTGTAATTGATTGACAATTCGAGTGAAATATTGTGAATTAAAGTTGTGTTTCATCATCAGAAACATAATTTGAATCACAAATTGCAGTATATTTCATCAA
>BJCM01229572.1:0-14118 GCA_018326385.1 Flaveria bidentis
CTTATTTTCTTTCAACGCGCAGTCTTCTCGTTTCGATCATGGAAGCTCGTTCTTCTCATTTCTGTTGTTTTTAGCTTCCTTCTATTCCAACTACTGCAAAATACACAATCAATCAGTAGTATACCGAAACGAGATGAAATCAACATAAGATGAAGTGAAAATCGTATAAAATCTAACATATAAACTCGTGTAATTTTCACTACATCAATGTTTTTCCTTTGTATTTCATTATGTGTGTTCATTTGTAAAGGCGCTCTGAGAGTGAGAGAGCAGAGAGATGTGTGATAGGCCACCCGAGGGGAGCTCACCTTGGGTGGATGAGCTTAAACGATGTAAACTCTTTTGATATTGTAATCGTTTGATTAATAATATTCGAAATAATATTCGATTGAGTTTGTTTGAAGTTCATTGATATCATACACGCACACATCCGTCTTAATTTGATTATCAAGTGCAACAATATGTGGAATCGATCGTGATAAGTACTTTACAGTAAGTTACAGAATGTATCGTATGGCTTTGATAATTTACACTATATGTTCTTATTTTGACACTATTGCACGTTTTATGTTCTTTCTACTAACTGGTGTTATCATTTTCTGTTAGGTGAATGTGTTACCTTTAATAATTTAGAAATAAATATACAAGAACGTAATACTTATTAGTAAAGTTGGTTCGATCAAACCATTATTCTAGCTACGTGTTGGACCATTTGGAGAATAAGAAACAATGTAATCTACAACAAACTGGCGGCCCTCCTTGTTCTTATGGAGAAGGTGAGGTCTATGGTATATCATTGGTTAAATGATCGAGCCAAGGGGTTGGCAGCTAATTGGGAATACTAGTAAGTTTTACTTTGTTTGTGCTTTTTGATAGTGTGTCTTTCTTTGGTGCTTGTACTCTCTTTGGTTATGTACTCTCCTTGGTCATTTCTAGTGTCTTGCTAGAATGTGGTCTTAGAATATCACTTCGCACCGTTAAAAAAATGATTTTGTTGGTTTCAAATCGAAATCCAAACATTACACTTGCTTAACAAAAAGAGAGAAGATTGCACAAAAAGATTACAAGCTTTAGTTACATGTTTGACAACATCATCAGAAGCTTCAATATTTTATCTAGCATCACCAATTCTCAGCATAACATTCTAAAAGAAGCAAAGAAACCTATTTTACAAACCATATATCAACATTTTTTATAAACTAAACTACTTGGCTTAAACATGCAAAAAATCACATCAAGCTTCTCATTTCTTCAAGGTTTCAACTCTGAAAGAATCTTTAAAACATCTTCCATTGAAGGTCGGTCTGATTGCTTGCTCGTGGTGCAGCGAAGAACAACTTCAAGAACTAGTTTTATCTCTTCTTGAATGGACTTTGAAGATGAAGAAGAAGCAGAGACTTCATTGTCATTATAAACTTCCCTTAATAAAACATCCTTTGGTGTTTTGTGTATGCTTATTCCACCATTTTTTCGTCTCCCATTTGTCAAAATCTCAAAAACAACCTCACCAAAGGCGAATATATCATCCTTTAGGTCCTGATCCATGAGCCCCTTGTATTCACCTATCATATCAATAATATATTAAAAAGAAATTCAAGATCAGTAACCGCTAATGATTAGTAGATTATGTCAGACTTTAGGTTTTTACGTTTGTTAAATGGTCAAAACTGACTCATTGTCTAGTTTTAGACATAAACTCACCGAAGTAATTATGTCAAAGATCACATTATTGTTGAAATGATATGATTTATGTAATCATATCAGACTAAATATTATATTAAATATTAAAATTTTTGGATAACAAGTGTTTCAAAGTTTTAGGCCGACCCAAACTGACCCATTACAAAATCATGTTCGTTTAGTAATTTTAAAGCACAAAGTCGATATTAATTTTGGGCTTTCAGGTAAGAAATGGCGTAATACCTGTTTCCATTGCAGATATCATTTTGAACCCGAATTCAGTCAAACGAGGCTCCATATTCTCATCAAATGCTATGTTACTCGCCTTCAGATCTCCATGAGGAATAGCTGGATGACAGTCATGGTGAAGAAAACATAACCCTTTTGCAATGTTGATCACAAGTCTATGTTTTGAACCCCAATCTCTTTTAATCCCAATCTTCTCATCAAGATAACCATTAGGCACATATTCATACAACAAATAACCAAGATTCTTATTATAGCAAAAACCCAACAACCGAATTAAATTCTTATGTCTTAGATTGCCTATTTGAGTTATAAAATCAATCAAAAGATTTGAACTTTTTGTTCCCCATTCAATCTTTCTCACAATTATTGTCATCCCAGACAGCAAAACAGCTTTGCAAACTGAATTTGATGAATACAATGTTTCCACAGAATCAATGGAGTTAAAACTTTTTAGAACATCAGCAGCTGTGAGTTCTGGTAAACCATCAAATGACACCATCTTCCAGTGGCAATTTACACTTTGTCTCCGGTAGTAAAAGATCCCGAAAAGGAAACCTGAGAGTATAATCACTACTCCACATAGTACGAGTACCCAAGCAACCTTATGATTCCTTTTACTTCCCAATTCCATTCCATCAGATATTCCATTCCCATGGTGGCATATTCTCACAAGGGGTGCACCACAAAGATTAGGATTTCCAAGAAATGAACTACTATCCATAGATTTCAACATGTTTCCCTTTGGAATCAAACCCGAAAGATCATTATATGACAAATTAAGAAATTTCAACTTCATCAAGCTTCCTAATTTCACTGGTATTTCACCAGACAAATTATTTTCAGCAAAGTTTAACGTTTCAAGATTCTCACAAAACAAAATGCTTTCTGGGATATTTCCTGTTAAATGATTCCCGTTTAAGTCAATAAACGATAACGAACTACAGAACAGAAATTCAGGGAAATTCCCAGAAATATTGCAAGATGAGGCTGAAAAATTGTGAAGAGCTGGCAAAGACCATGCTTTTTCAGGAAGGATCCCTCCAAGATTAGGATTGTTAGACACACAAAAATGCTCAAGTTTTAAAGCACGAAAAATATCAGAAGGAATCCCTCCAGTGAGCCTATTCCCAGATAAATCTACATATGAAACATCACTAAGAATCTTGAAATCCAAAGATATATCACCTGAAAACAAATTATCTTCAAGTCGAATGCGAACAAGCGATGAACAATTGGAGATAGAAGATAGTCCACCGGAGAAATAATTTGAAAATAGCATTAATCTACTCAACTCTCCACCTGAACAGATATCTGGTGGAATGACACCCACAAAATCATTTGTTGAAACATCAACCCATTTGAGTTTAGAATGTTTACCCAATTCTTGTGGAAGTGTACCACCAAAGAAATTATCCCAAATAAGAAGAGACTCGAGATTAGGAAGCTTAGCTATGCCTTCAGGAACAGAACCATTCATGTCATTATACATAACACTTAGCAATTTCAGATTCTTCAAGTTTGAAAAACTGTCAGGAATCGGACCAGAAAGCAAATTATCCGAAAGATCTAAACTCGAAAGAGTCGAAACATTACCAAATTCAACTGGAATTTGCCCAGAGAGAGAATTTTTAAACAGAAACAGTGTATCAAGTTTATTCAATTTAGCTAATTCCTTCGGGATTGAACCAGAAAGATTAGCATCAGCTATATCAAGATACTTAAGCTCACTCATATTACCAAACTGCCATGGTATGCTACCTTGATAAGAGTTATACCCAATCTCCATATGAGTGACAGTTTTAAGATGACCAAATTCAACTGGTAAGTACCCACTTAATAAATTGCCTGCAAGATGAAGAAAATCAAGGCTTTTGCATGATCCATATGCAGGTGGAATGGGTCCACTGAAATAACTTCCAGCAAAGTTAATAACTTTCACTGAGGCAATTTCACACACATCTTGAGGCAGTGATCCGGAGAAGCTATTGCTAAACGCATCAAGAACGATCAAGTTACGAAGATTTGAAATCCCAATTGGAAAAACACCAGAGAAATTGTTTCTGCTAATGTCTAACGACTTCAAGCTCGTGAGATTGAAGATCCCAATTGGGAGTTCGCCAGAAAACGAGTTGTGGCTCATGTTGAGATCAATCAGATCAGTAAACTGATTGAATTGACTCCCAGATAAAACCCCACCAAGGTTCTTCAAAGAAAGGTCTAAACCAGTGATTTTCGTCGAGTTTTGATCGCATTTCACCCCAATCCAAGAACAAGCAATGATTTTTGGAGATGGGTTTTGTTCCTGAGGGACAACCCAATCGTTTAAAGCATCAGATGGAGCACTAAACTCTGATTTCAAGCTCAACAGTGCTTCTGATAAAGGATCGGAGATAGATGAAACAGATAAGATGCACATGAACATGAACATGAAGATGAAGATGAAGAAGGGGCAGCGATGAAGAATCTCCATTGGAACCCACAAATGGAGCAGAGAAAAGGATTTGAGGGGTTAGATGAATGTAATGGGTAGAATCCAAGAATTGAATTGGACAGTTGTTGAAGAAAGATACAAAATTGAGTCTGAATCGAAGAGAGTTAGGTCAATTTGTGCTCTCTCATAATAATGGTTGATTAATGCATTGGGACTGAAGAAAGTGAACAGAGAAAAAGGAGGGAATGACATAATATTGTGAGGTAGTATGCAGGGTTTTGAATTGCTTTTGGAAGCATATGGGGCCTCAATTTGTGAAGCAATCTCTACTTACTACAATTATCTAAATAAACAACTTATGTATATTTTGCAACATTATAGTAAAGGGTCAATGCACTGTTAAATAATTGAATGAAGTTATAACAAAGTTTGTAAATAGTTTATTTTTGGTAGTAAAGGGTTGATGCATTGTTAAATAATTGAATGAAGTTATAGCAAAGTTTGTAAATAGTTTTTATGTCATATTTTCTATTTTCAGGTAATATATTCCTTTTTAGAAATCATTAGGTATTAGACCTATCATCGTTGGAAATAATCATTGACGATCTTTCAAGTACTTGTGATCCAATGACGATATTGTCATTAGTGAGTTGGCAGTCCATAAGTGTTTCGTCGATGAATCTACCGTAAGTGAAGCATATATAAGTAATCCACTAGTAACTTGCGTTGATAATTTGTTAATAAATGCTTTAACCACAATAGTTTTTTCATAAACTTTCATCAACAAGTTAGTGACTGATGGTATCTATTACACCGACATATTGTTGATGTAGCTATGTGTAATTTGTAGTCTACGCATGGGTAATTCAAAGGTCACGAACCATAAATTTATATTAGCCGCACAAAATCATTAGAAGCTAGTAAATTGAAATGAAATTCTTCAAATTTTGACATGTTATCACAGAAAACATTTCATATATATTAAGCATCAATAGTATATATTATTCATAAATGTGTGTAAATTATATTGTCATGGCTTAATTATCTGCATACCATTTTCACAATTTTCATGCATGAGAGAATCACTAGATTTTCATCTAATAATAAAAAATGTATATCGTCTTATAAAAAGGTATATAGTGAAATGAATATTCTAGATGCCATTTGCATTGTGGAAAGGAATAGAACCTCCTTTATTTTTGGCTTTTGTTAGGCATCTTCACTTTAAGAATTCAATTAGACTACCATGATTATATATAATATGTGTATATATGTATCTATAGATACACATATATAGATTACATACTATGAAACCACGTAAAATTGGAGATACATCTTTTACTGAGAAGTACACATTTGACTATTAATCTATAAAACTAAATAATATGAGGTTGTTATATTTATGATAATTAAGTGACATGTGAGACGTAATTTATCTACTAAAAATATTGTAAATATAAAACTTTACTAGTATAATGGATGTGTTGATGAACACCCTCATTTATACGGATCTTATGGTTATATACGCGTCGTATAGGGAGTCGTATAGTCATATATGGCGTGTATAATGATTCTGACAGCGCATAAAAATATTTTGTAGTCAGTATCGAAATTTGTTTTACGCATCGTATAATCATATATGTGTCGCGTAGAAGGTCGTAAAAGTTTATATCGGTCTTATAGCTTTCTGACAGCGCCTCCCTCCGAATTTTCTCGTTTTCAGTGTCTCCAACAATATACTCTATCATAAAGTGCTAAAAGATGGATAAACAATTGTAGATTTATAATGGTGAAAAACTTATTATTATTAGAACCCACACTTTAATATGATCCCTATATGAATATTTAATAGCGTTATAGTTATAAATTTTAATAAAGAGAATTTGTCCTTTTTAATAATTCTATATGCAGCTCATCAAATTCAATAGTTTGAAACTTTAAGTTTGAATCATGGGTAAAAGTGAGAAAAGTTCCTGATGATGAGACATTTGTGTTGATGATAGTGCTAATCCTTGTTAGCCAACTTCTACCCTTTTAATAATATTAATAAATAAGTAAAAACTTTCTTGAGTTACTTGTATTTGTTATGTCTTTTTTGTTTCTTCTCAGGTGATACATTAATTTTACGTCAGTTTTTTTTATTTTTCTTAATTTTTTCTGTTTTATAGAGTGTTGTTCAAGCTTTTCCCCATTTTCTAATTTTTTTTCATACTTATTTATTTTCTTAAGCTTATAATTATATTTCATATTTTATAATTAAAATAAATAAAAACATACAAAGAATAATAAAAATAGAACATACTTAAATGTGAATAATAAGTAAAAAAAATTATATTTTGAGAAAATAACAAAATAAATATAGTGTGAAAATTTAATTAACTAGAAATTGAACTTTTGTTGAGTTCACTCCATCAACAGATAAAAAATAAACTGGTAAATCAACTAGTCAGTTAAAGTATTCACAGTAGATTTTCTATCTTTATCCATATAATTACACTAAAAATCATTATATTTTTACTTTATTTTTCAATTAAATAATAATACATTTTATACCCTTATCATTATTTTTTTCTTTTTACTCCACTCATAACCACTATCAAAAACATTAAAATATTTATATAGATTGAACAGTAATTCCCCAAATATACTGATAAATAGTAAAATGTTATTTCTCATTCACTCATAACCACTCAAAACTATCCATATAATATACCAAACGCACTCATATATTTTTAAGAATTCCATTATGAATGTTTTATACCACACACATTGTTGTTGAGTTTGAAAGAAATCAAACATGCACTTTGTTGTTGAGTTGACCATAAGCGCCAACCACGGTTTAATTCCTTTAGCTTTAGGTGATATGCAGTCATTATTCACTGGGTCAATACAACCTTTCACGCACCAGGTTCGAAGCTGGTATTCTCACTCGGGGCAATGCATTCCACATCCCATCGTGGTTTCCACTCCGTATAAAAAATGGATAATTGTTTATAACGAGTCGGAATGAGTTATAACATGTTAACTTGAATAGATAATACTCATTCTTTTCTAACTTCTTGAATTTGTAATTTGTTAAATACTTTTACAGATTATATATTGAAATAAGCAATTTTTTAATAAATAGTTCAACGGTTAATGAGCATTAATACGTTAATTTGTTGGCGTTTATCATATAAACATTTAGTTTATTTCTCTACATGGCTCTAAATTATAGTATTAAGCTATTTGAGCTCATTTCATTCGTGCTTTTATCAAATTCACGAACATAAAACACAAACTTAAAAATAGAACGGGCAGCTCAAGCTTAACTATAAAGTATTGGTTAGGGCTTTTATCCAGCTTTATTTTAGGTCTTATATACTATTGATGATGTGTTTTATATATCTTTTTAACAACAATACACAACAATTCTTGTAGTTTTTTCAGTAAAACTCTTCACATTCTATACTTTGTTTCGCTAGTGCAAATTTTTACCTCGATAGTATAAAATTTCACCTCCCATATTGTAATAAAAATGTTCAAGCTTGGCTAATGCAACTGGAGTTGAAATATTAATATAAATTCTACTTAACCGAGCTTGGTTGTAACCTCCCTATATAATTTAATATTTATTGCAATAAAAAATAAATAAGATAGTTTAATTGGTAAAAAAAATTATAAAAGTGTACAGCTTTTCTAACTGTTGGTTTTTGGGCTGGGTGGGTCAGAAGAAAGACTAGGATAGTTTGACTTTGTTAACTTACGTCGTTCATTAACTATGTGAAAATCATTGTTTGGATATGAATAGAATCAATATTCTCCTTCTTTTCGGTGAAAATAATATATATAAGTAAAAGATTTTCAACAACTATTGAAAAAGATGAATGTGTACAAGTAGGACTGATACAAAATTAAAGGTGTGATAGATTAAAACAAAGTTAAAATAATTATATTTAATTGAGGTTAATATATTGAATTATGTATGATTACATGCCTAAATAAGAAAACTACATAACCTAAACTAGTAAAGAATATCAACCTAATTGCATGAAAAATACGTCTAACCCTAAACTTTAATACAAATATTGTTACGTGTTTCACCCGACAAACTAAGGATACAATTCGAATCTTATCTTAGATTTTGCTTTAATAGCTTGGAGGGCATGAATTAAGATTGATATGTCAATTTGTTTGAAAGTGACACTTAGTTGCGTACCAAATGTCTAAGGCTGGACATTACATGAAAATAACTTTTTTTTCATATTGATTTTTCGAGAAAAAATATAGGAATTTCAAACATAATTGCTACACTTAAGAATCCCTAATATTTAACTTATGGTCGAAGTTGCATGCTAAAGGGTTACATGCCATGACTATATGGCTGAATTTGAGCTCAATACACTCCTATAAAAATGCTAACCTAGCCCTTTTTTAATTTATATATAAGGAACGGATCAAATAAGATTTCACATTAATTTCACTCGTGAAATGTGACGTTTTTTTATTTCTTTTTCTATTTTTCTTTTCCTTTTTACGTTGAAATCATATGGTTGCGGTTTTTTATATTTTTTATATTTTGTCTTTTTTCAATATTTTGGAACTAAAATGTGTAGCTAGGATTGCTTTCCTAGTTCCCTTTTTTTAGTGTTCCCCATTAAGCCCTCCTCTCTATATATAATAAGGTTGTATTGTTATGTCATTGGACTAGAAGGTAAAAGAGTCAAGAGACTAAAGTTGTTCGTGTAGAAAGATGGAGGGCTAAAACTGGTGAGGACCGGATCACCTCTAAGAATATAAACATCGCATCCTCTCTACTTACCCTAATCGATAAGTTTCTCATCTTCATCACATCCTAAGTCTCTCATCTCCCAATCTTCATTTGAACATAGCTTTTTTTCTTGTAATCTCTGATAACTAGGAACATATTGTTGATAATCTTATGCTAATTAGGTCGCTTGGTAGATTGTGAATTAAAGGTTACAAACTCCATCACTTGTTTTCTTCTTGAATCATTCATTATTTTGTTAAACATGTGATATTTGTTTGATTTGAGAAGGTTGACATGGCATTAGAGCCCTAGACTTCGTATCATGATCCAATACATTAGGCTTGATGGTTAGGGTTTTAGACTAGTTAGGGTTTGGGAGATTCTAGGCTCATAATTGTTCGATTTGTGGTTTCTTCATCTAGCTAATAATCTCTACTATAGTGTCGACTGATGTTTTGTTGTCGGTTCACCTCCTTTGGTTTAGGGCTTTATAAGTGTCAGTCTGACGACTTGGTTCGAGATCACTAATATGTGTATCACTTTACATCATATAACATATGTTTCATTATTTATAATGTGATTATAATGTCACTCAAGTTTAACTTTTTTACAAAATATAGAAGCATGTAACCACTTTCACTAATAACCTATGTATTTAATTCTAGTGTTTTTTATATTTCTAACTTTAGATTTTTATATTTCCTTTACACCAATAGTTTAAAACTCTGAAAATTAGAAAACGAGATTAAATATAGGATAGGGTTATAGTAAAAAATATATTTAATCTAAAAAACCTAAAAAGAATTGTGATCTTAACATGTTTTCTTCTTCTATTTAAAAAAACACATTTTGATCATTGTGCCAAATGCATCAGCTTTATGTGTCAAATATCAGTTCATTGTGTCATATATTTTACTCCATTTGTTATATGTATTCATCATTGTATTTTATATTTTTGATCATTTCGTGTTATTTTTATCACTATTTTTATAGATTATATAATCTTGTTATCTATTTTTATGTTTTACAATTAGAATTACACAATGATGTGCTTTCATCAATGTATCTTCCAAAACTTATAGTGTTAAAGATAGCATAATATGTTATTTTTATTAAATTTTTAAAAGATTATATAAAATTGATTTTATCTATCACTGTGTTTTATGACTAGAACTACATAATTATGTTACTTCACCAATGTAATTAGAGGTGGCAAAAGAAGTCCAAGGATGTGATTTTCGGTCATAATGGGTGTTTTAAAAATAAAGATGGGTTCGAATTTATTAAATAAAAAATGCAAGCGAGTCAAGATGGGTTCAAAGATTTTATAAAAAAAAGAAACAAAGGACAAGATTGTAATATCTACCATTTTCAAACTATAAACCCACACCCAAACTCATAATGAATTCTCATTCGTTAAAGAAAAAAATTCATTATCTAATTATTTATTCATTTGATGAATCAAAATGCACTATTGAACTAATTTTGTGAACATTATTGTCAATCTTCATTTGTTATACTATTTAATCAATTTACAATAATTTCATATTTATAGAATAAAATTTTATAAATTTATGAAGTTTATTTGTCATTTATCAGTTTTAATTATAAAACTAAAATAAATAATTAAAATACAAAGTTCATTACTCTTACAAATATGTAAGGTTTATAAAAGTTTATAAACTAGTTATTGATTTAATAATATTTATAAATAAATTGAATTATTTTAAATCTTGGGTTTTGATAAGTTTGGGGTCAAATTTGCAATTTTTGAAACTTAATTAAATAGCTTCTTACATAAAATAGTATGGGCTTAAAAGTACAGGGACTAAATATGTAAATTTGTTATAAACCTAACCCATCCACCGTCGACCCCCCCCCCATCTTCCCCGGCCACAATTCCAGCGAGCCAAAAATCCCTTTAACCATCGATTTAAAACCCAATTAAATCATTCCTCAACCGCCGCAACCTAGATTCGAACCTGTAACTACATTCAATTCGAAGCATTCTAATGTTTATCTTGTTTACATTTGCTGGATCAAGAAGAAGGCTAATGTAACCAAAACTATATCACTTAAGTTATGTTGGTGCTGCATGCAAAGGCTTCTGAAGCTTATCATGGAACTTCCTAAGGTTGTAGAGTTCTTCCGAAGACAAAGTAAAAGATCAACTTCCGAATACAGAACTCTACTTCCGAAGACAAATGCATACTTCCGAAGTTCAAGTCTTAGAAGAATAAAGTAAAGACCACTTCCGAAGCATGATGAAAAGAAGAAGTCTCCAAGCCTTGGAAGAAGCAGCCTCTTCCGAAGTATAAGTGGCTTCGGAAGTACTTACTCTTCCGAAGCTATTTAACCTTCGGAAGACACTGCTATGAACCAGTGGACACAAGTATGGTCTCTAACACTCTGCTGCAGACCTCTGATACAGCATGGCTTCTTCCTAAAGAACCATGTTGTTTACCATACTTTATTCCACTGTTTACCTTTTTATGATAGTACATGTTACCAACTTTAGTTGGGACAAAAGGTAAGTCAGGGACATGTCTTGACTACCATATCTCATATAATATTTTATCTGAGATACCTTAAACTATAGTCTTGTAGCATAGGCTTTAGCTAAAGGATCCCAGCTGGTATCAAAGTATATCCGGCTGTAGATAGTATTATATATAGGTTCTCCTTGTAACTCATTGTAACACATCTTCTGCTTGTAAGATTCTTGTATTTTGAGTTGAGAATCAACATATAATAGTATCTTGAAAATTATCTTTCTGTGTTCTTAGTTACTTTCTATATTGTGATCAACTCTTATTGATTCTTACTATACCCGAGTGTTGTTCTAGGTGAGTTTGAGAGAAAAACATTGTGTTTAAGTGACAAACACCGTACCTGCAACATTCAAAATCGACTATACATTAAAAACTAAATTGGTTTCATCTCAATTAGTGATTGTATAACAAAATTGTGTGATCAGAAGCGTTCAGGAAGTAATGACAGATTCAAACCCACATATAATTAGCATTAACATCTTGTAATTACAAACAAATAATATCCGAAACCCCCGAATCAAAAATTAAATCTATTGAATAAGAAACTGAATGAATTGATCACTTAAAGTTGAGGGTAAACACTCCAATAGATCCCTTCAAACCTTCTGTAACTTCAATTTCATTCGAAACACACAAACAATACATTCGGTCATCATCTTCATCACGAGACCTGCAACTTAGTCACAATCCATGTTCAAAGCAACCTTAATCAAAATCAGTTGAGGGCTAATACTCATTACCACCATTAGAAGCCTTTCAATTGATCAATTGAACCAACAACATCATCATCATCTCAATCAAACCCTATTTTGGGTCGCGACTCGTTCCACAACCTAAGATCATCAATTCGACCTTTATCAGGTAAGTTAATCACACAACCTTACTCGGTTGTATAGTGGAATCAAAGCCATGTGTTCGATTTTATCAACAATAACGAATTGGTGTTCAATTTGGAGCAATTGCAATCTAGGGTTCTTGATGGATTTGGGGGTTTATTTCAATAATAACTTTTAAATATTGTTTTGTGTTTGAAACCAATACTTGGGCTTTGGCCCAACGGTTACCACACTACTCTCACAAGCAAGAGGTCTTGGGATCAAACAGGGCCTCTGCCACTTTTGTTTTAATTAGTTTTTTTGTATATTTTATAGTTCTGAAAATTAGTATTATATTATTAAATCAAAATAAAAATTATTTTGTTAACTAAAACATTTTAGAAATTATTAAGTTAATTTTTAAATATTTTAAAACTTAAATTCTTAAATTTAATTATTTTTTTAAAGAATAAAAAGGTTATAAAAATATTACTAAGTCATTTATATGTTATAGATATATTATGACTCAAACTTGGATTATTTCAAAACACTACAAACTTATATATTATAAATTCTTTAAATAATTAATTTTACAAATGATTATTTAAAAAATGATTTAATAATTAATTATTCGTATATTCATTTAACCATGATGTATATAATTAGTAATAAATTTATCCTTTAAACTTTTATTTAAATTCTTGAAATTTATAAAACAATATAAATATCTATTATTCTCTATTCTTATTTCTTTATGTTTTGATATCATAAGAACTTTATAAAGATCATTTAAAACATTTAAAAACTTTATAAAATGGTTTTAAATAATTTTAAATTATCTTGCAACACATTTAAATAAGTATTCATTAAGTATCTTTATCAAATTTTAAATAATTAATTATTTCCTTTCGCATAGTATACTTAATCTTTAATAAAAATCAATAAATTAAATTAATGAATCATTCCTTATCATTCTCAATCTTAATTGATTTATTGAATCAAAACATAATCGATTGCGTTATTTTATTTTATTTGACTTAATTATTAAAACCCCCAAATTCTAAATGAAACCCTAATTCATATTTACTCTTGAATCTTATCTTTATTCTAATTCTGAGACATCAACCATTCGGTTGAATCCTGAAGAAATGATTAGAGCAATCTTATTTTGTTATTGTTATCTTAAGTACATCTTACATCTTGTGAGTTTCCATGTGAGTTCTCCATGCCTACTTTTTACTTTATTTCACACCTTTTGGGTTGAAACATGTTAACCTTATCAACTTACACTCGTAAACTTTGTATACTTGTAACGCACATGCAATTCATCTTTACTTTTTATCATGATTATTTGTATTATTATGAGCTTTACAGAAGATACATTATATGTTGACAATCATTAACTATTGTTAGTTTGGCGACGTCATAGATAAATGGGCCTGGCAAGCCTATTTGGTGCTAAAGCCGATGTATTGCCGGCTTCTGATGACGTATGACATGTTTATCATGGGAACCAAGTACATTTAGCTAATCGTTATAAACTTGTAATCTTAATCTTGGTCAAGGTTTGATTGTAGCTATATGTGTTCTATAAACTTGCATAATTCATAACCATTGACATGAATTGCTACATGTAAATCT